>CM069861.1:83904220-84154220 GCA_036172795.1 Pelodytes ibericus | reverse complement strand
CAAAATATTTAAAGCACCATACAGTATTAAAAATGTACTGGAATATCATGAAAACAAATAACTGGTTTTTTTTTACTACGTAAAATATATCCTCCTTAAATTGTTTAATTACTTGCAAATGTACCATAATAGTAGAGTTTGTAATGATGTGTTATTTAATAGCAAGATTTGCTTTCTCGCCAATATAAATTTACCGCATTGAACTTTTCAGGTTCTGGAAGACTTAAAAAGTATATGTGGGGAAAGGGTGATTTGTTGATTTGGTGAAGTTTTTACCAAAATGAGAAAAAAAAAACCTAACTGTCCCCAAACCTAACATTTCGATCAAGCTCCAAAAATAGTCTAGATAGATGCTATATTGGTCATTGATGTATGCTTTTTTTTGTAATAACCTTTCATGAGCAAAGGTAGAAATCTTTCAACTCACCAAATTGTCAGGTGTAGTAAGTTTATAAGGAAAGTGCATAAATAGGACCAAAATAGTGGAGTGGATTAATAGCGAGAATTGTTTCAAGAATTGAGATTTAATGCCTTATGTTTGCAGTTCCATGGTCAATTCACCACTGTCAATTCACCACCAGAGTGACAAGATGCACCAATGTCAATTATAGTCTACTCTCTAACTCTCTATGTGTGAATATCTGGATAACCTGCATTGTTCATTTTGGTTGCGAACTGGTAAAAAAAAGATATAGCACAGTGCGACTGAGTTCTGACTACAGCTGCACATAGAGAAGGGATGACAACAGAATTGTTCTGAGTATGCATTACATATTAAAAGAGTCATCATTTAGTTACTTTTGATAAAAGCTGAAAATATCCAGATTTTGCTGATTAGTACTAGTGCTCACTTTCTCCTTTCTTTTTCTGGGTACCTCTTGCATGACGATGGAAGAAGAGAGATATTACACATCAGGACAGGAAGTGATCTCTCTGGGTTATGCACACAGCTTTTTATTTAATATGTGTATGGTGCTTAGAAATCGTTTATATTAAGGCATATATTTTGTGTTGGTTTTTTTGTGTGTGTTGGTGGTGTTTTTTTGTTGGATGTAATCAGAAAATAGACTGTTAATGTTGAGTATTCAACAGTGGCCCATAACAGTTGTCCCTGCCTTTTATTTTTTTGTTCAGTCCAAATTCAGCCTTTGGGCCAATATCGACTAGAATGCTTCTTGTTGACATCATGTAAACTGTACATATCCGCAACCAATGATAGCACAAAACAGAACTGGTTGATGAAGGAGAACTTGTAAGATGATTGTGGAAGAGGAGAATGTGGCAGAAGAAAGAAGAGTGCAAACAATTTAAATATGGTAGTGGGGCTGAAATAAGTTGAAGAGGTATGCTAAGATAGAGGAAGGAGGGAAAAGGGATGATGGTGAAAAAAAAGGATGGGACTGGAAAGGCCTTCAAAAAAGAGGCTTGTCAGGGCCTCATTATAAGTATATATATGGCCCTTTGACTTCTGTTAGAACCTTTCGCTAATAGTGATCCAAGAGTCTAGAGTGGGCACATTCAGTATTTGTCTGTGTCTACCCTGCCTTTCCAAGAATGAATTCATGAAACATGAAAATTAAGAAAACATAACTAAAGGATGGTGGGAAAAAAACACATATTTAGACATTTAAATAGATAAATGTAAACACGTAGGTAAAAATAGACATTATCATAGCAATTCCACCTTAATTTAAGCATATCCTCTTCACTGTTCTGTACCATTTACATGTCTTGATTATCAGTTATCCAATGAAAATGTACGTTGTTGCAATTTAGTTTACCGTGAAAATGCAATATATTTCTGAAATATTTCCCAATAAAAGTTAAAATTCAAGGAAATGAATATTTTAAGCAATAATTTAAAAACACAAACTACTAATAAATTGCCCAAAACAGAATTTGTATCAGCTAAAAATCTTTTTTTTTTCTTATCACAATTACAGAAGAATAAATTATGCAATTCTAGTACACTAAATAGCTCCCCAGACTTCACACACACAAATCCCAAATATTCACTAAAGAAAAAAAAAGCACTCACATACACTAGATTGTACATTGAACTGGTATAAAATATTTGTTAGTTCTAAACACGTAGTTGGTCTTGCTGTATAGAAATCTGTAGATGTTTACTTCATTTTGTAAAATACTGGTTACATAAAAACACCAACAGTGGGAAAAGATATAAAGAATTAATATCAGTTTTTTTTTCCTCTGATGCTCTTTACTTCGCTTTGCTTGGATATTTTGTAAAAATATTTGCCCCTTGCAGTGTGATACTTTTGGCGCCAGGGACAAATAACACATTGCACTGCAAAGCGTAAAAAACACCTCCTACAATGAGTGGAATGTTACCTCAGAAAGGAGGTTACCATGCATGAAGTTGTCATAATCACCTGACTGGTGGCTATGTAGAGTATAGAAAATTATTATAATGGAGCTACAAAATTGCTGTGAATAAACATACTGCAGTTTGTATAGATAAATGTGAGTTTTGGGCATTATATTGCCATACAGTTTCATTGCACTTTTCACCAACATAACAAATGACTATAATGATAACACCCGTGCACAACCCGGTGTGATCTGGTCCTAAGGTAATACCCTCCATCAAAGGCAACTTGTCTCATGCGCTACTTTCCTGGTTTAACAAACGACTGTGGTCAGCATAAAGACTTAACATTAAAGCGCTAGTGTTACATCTGTGTGCTGTCCAGTCATACGCTCAGAGCAGCACAACCCTTAGGAATGGGGAAAGTCTTCGCAGGATGACGGTGTTGTTTAGAGGTCGGTCCTGCTGCTGCATCTGCACGTTTTTTTTCATCCGACAATCACATTTTGGCTGGTTTAAGGCAAAGTAAAAGTACATGATGTATAGAGACCGCCTGCAAAAACAACCTATTGTGACCCACTGCCGTGCACTCAAGGGGTCTTTATGGCACTTTTAGTATTGTTCACAGTCTTCAATGTTCAGGTACTCTTGAGTAACTGGACTGTGCAAGCAACTAACTCAAACAAGGCAGAGTTAGAGCTAACAGTGCAAAAAGAAGGAACACAGAGATTATTCCAGAAGAGGGCACCAAAGTACTTGATATGAAACAGTTTGCAGTCTTCCTGGGAATAGTGTAATTGCATTCAGAAATACATCCGCCTGGACAATGAGAGCACGTATAATACGTCCAAGGGAATGTCTCCATGAAGCAGGTTACAAGATGCTCCTCGTCTTTTTAGGCAGGAGATATGTTGGTTTATTTTGACCTAGGACAGAAAAGCAACATTTAATGTTATGGAAAATATTAAGTATACTATTTGACACAGTCTGTTTTATGAAGTTTCATGGCTTTACATCTGTTAAACTTAAAGCTGAAAATAAATCTTCTCTACATACAGCAGCTAATAATGAATAACTGCTTACATGAAATGTTCAGCAAGTAAGATATTTTAATAACCCGCTTGCACAAACACTTCTTGTCTCTTGTGCTGTGAAGTAATACTTTCCACCACTCAGCTCACCTTCTTTATTCACTAGGCACTTGGGACAGCAGAGGTTTAAAGAAAAGACTACATCTAGTAGAAAACGTCTTAAAAACTGGTGTACTATTTTAAATGATATTGAATCCCTGCATAAAAAAAGATTCTGATTCATTGGTTTCCATACCAGAGTACTATGTAGCTTGCCTTGTCACATTTGTGAGTTCATATATTTGAAATATTTTCTATGGATGTGCACTATTGGATTCCTTTCTTTCAGACGATAGTGCTGTTGATATCTCTTACAGTAACCCCTCTAGGATTAGGAAACAGCCAACTCTTCACCGTTTTCTTTAGGGATGCAATTTAATAATTTGCCTAAGATAGGTCAAGAAATGTATGGGCTTGACGTGGCAGTAAGATGGTAGTAAGTGTTTAATGTGTCTATCTTTGTGAGAGAGGCTTCTCAACTCTGCACCAGTTGAAAACAATTTATGGGAACAGAAGAGACAAAGAACGTGTCCTCAGAGTTGGTTTGTCTACCATCACCTCCGATTTTGATACACTTATTAAGAGAAAAATGCCTCCACAGCTTTCCATTAGTTCTAATTAGTCTCATATGCTTAAATGTTGTTTTTTATGGGTTTTTAGCTCAATAACACTTTCCTTTTCCCTTCCACTCGATTATTATTACGATATTATATGCTACTATTATTACTATTCACCTTACAAAGAAGTCCTGGTTTTGTTTGTTTGGAAAAGTGCATATATCAATTGTTTGAATAAATTAAGTTTTCAAAATTAATTAATTTTGGGTCATGGCTTCATGACTAAGGACAAATGTGGGTCCTGGGGTTAAACAGGTTGAGAACCACTGGTCTAGAGTATTAGTTGACTTGCACAGATTTTACCCATTTATTACCGAGACCGGTGGGAGAAGTAGACTAGACAAGGGAGTCACATATATGGTGGTAATGTCCCAAAAAAAAAATACTTTTGGGGATAAAATAGGTCAGTTAAAATAATAGGCTATTCCACCAGAATTTGTACTTTTTTTTACCAAACAGAAATACCTTTTAAAAAGTTCAAGACCACTTTAACAAATCAATAAATGTGTCTTAAGGAATAAATCCCACTTTACTGAAAGCAAAGTAATGTTCCAACCTACAGGGAGTGGTCCATTATAATAAAAAAAAACCCTCAGAGAAATAGAAAATGTAATGCATTCTAATAAAAGAGCAGCAGAACATAATGAGGCCAGATAGTAAGAGAGCGTTTTCTTGGATTGTATTGTTATTATCTATTCAGATGCTTTGGCAATAGATTCAGTTTTAACTAAAATGAAGTTTAAAACAGGGGGGGGGGCGTGATTTTATTTTGGATGTAGATGGGGATCGATTGAACACTAATAATAATAATTTATAACTACGATAGAAAGATATGAGAATTGCACATAACATGTTATGAAAGTCATATATCTAGGTGATGGAACATCTGTTATTGTAAATGTTTTATCATTTGTATGTTTTGAATTTGTATCTTT
The DNA here is from genome assembly GCA_036172795.1 of Pelodytes ibericus. NCBI lineage: Eukaryota > Metazoa > Chordata > Amphibia > Anura > Pelodytidae > Pelodytes > Pelodytes ibericus. Next base: position 84,149,209 of record CM069861.1, on the reverse strand, counting down.
TATTTGTATTTACATATTTTGAAAAATAAAGAATTTACAAACTGCACCCCTCTTATCTTTATTTAGTATATATACCTTAATGCATACCGATTGCTGAGGTAATCTGTTCCTTTTTTTTTTTTCAAGTACAGAATTTCTTAATTCAGTTCAAATACAAAAGTTACAAAAATGTTGCGTACATTGTGTATATTTTAAACATTACATCCCAAGGCAACCGTACTATGCTTTGTAAGTGTAGCATTTTACCCTTGATAGATAATCTATAAAGCCAGTAGACAAACAAAAAAAAAAAACACTAAAAAAAACAAACAATACATCTACAAAACACAAAACTCTGGACAACTACATATCTGGGATTTTTCTCATGAATCACTTATTATAGTTGAGGCATCAACTTCCAAGTGATTCCGTTATAATCTGATTTGGTACAACTCGATCGATAGGCCCTCATGGGCTATTCCTAAACACTCTCTCACCTCAGTGAGAACAGGTAAATTCTGGCCATTTTTGCCAAACTGTATGAAATTCACTTAAATCATTGTGCGCGCTATAATATCCTTTTTCCATTTCACCAAATTGGCTTATTTGGTTTTAAACATCTTGCCAGACAATGGGTCCTTGTTTTTTTCCAATTTCTGGAAATAATTATTTTCATTGCCACAAACAAATGGCTAAGTCTTCCTCCTGTCTAGAGAGATCCTCCATATCAACATGAAGGAGCGCTCTGTCTGCCCTAGGTTGAATCTCGTATCCGAATATGTGGGACAATGTAGAAACAATTTCATTCCATATATCGCTAACACTTGGGAAATCCCACCATATGTGTATGTAGTTCCCAACAGCTGCCTGACATCGCCAACATTCCTTACAGAGTGATGGATTGATCTTAATCATTGACAGGGGTACTAAATATGACCTATACATTATCCGGAATTGCATCTCTTGCAGGCTAAGGCAATTCCTAGTTTCCATCCATGCAGGCTCCCATGTCTCAGATTCCCTCACTCTCCCCAATTCCTCATTTCACCTTGTCCACGCTGGAGGAAACTTGGTTTGTGGTACACTCTCAATAATTAAAGACCATTTCTTCAAAACACCTTTTGTACTCTTATTCTCAAATATTTTATTTAATTGACTTACCAAAGCTTCATTTGGTGGTCTAAAAGTGCAGCACCTCAAGAAATTGCGAATTCTAAGAACCTAAAAGTTTCTTCTTTATCCAACACCAGTCCTCTAGTTTAGATGATGGCTGTTTTTTATATACATGAGCCAACATGTTGATTGTGGCTAGGTGCGCCAGGCTAGGAAAGCCCAGGCCTCCTCTATCCATGGATCTATGCGACCACTGTCTGGCAATTCTCGTTTTTTTATTGTTCCAGATAAAATTGCAGATTATTGTCTGAAACTGTTTACAGTATCCTGGGGGGGATTGTGATTGGCACCATTCTTAACAGGTATGTCCACTTAGGTATAATGTACACTATAATGCTGTTCATTCTTTCCAACCAGGATAGATTTACTTTTTTCCCCCGCCCCTATTTTCCTCACGAGCATCACGAGCCAAACCAATGGCTATAGCTTATGTTTTCCCTCTGTGGTTAGCAAATTTGCAAAATTTTCTTCCTTCACCCCTTCTATTGAACCTTCTGGGTCTGCCAATGTTATCAATACGTCATCTGCAAATTGGTTTATTTTACAGACTCTATTACTGGTGGTGATACATTTAATCTTTACTGACCTACGTATTCTACATGCTCATGGTTCTAGTGAGAGAAGAAAAAAAACACCCCTAGCTTGTCCCATTACCCACCCTACACCAATCCCTGGTCCAGCTCTCCTTGCGGTGGGAGCCGTGTAAAGGGCCATGATCGACTAGGCCCCGTCCGAAATCATAAGCTAACAGCGTCTCCTACAGGAAGCCCCAGTTGACCCAGTGAAAGGCCTTCTCAGTGTCTAATGCCAACACTATTCAAAAAGTATCAATTACTTTCCTGGTATTTTTATTGGACTGGCGCCCCTTAATAAAGTCAGTTTGGTCAATGTGAATGATAGAAGTCATTACAGGCTTTAATCTTTCAGCAATAATTGAGAATAGATTTTGGTATCAATATTGATCAAAAGATCGGTCTATAATTACCTACCAATTTATTATCTTTGTCCTGTTTTGGAATTGGAACAATGGTTGCTTGAAGCATCTCTTCAGGAAAGGTGCAGGTTTATCTGATCCTATTGAACACATCCACCAGCTGAGTGGCAATTTCAATGGCCACTTTTTTTTTTTATAAAAGAGAGCCGAGAACCCATCTGGGCCCGGGGTTTTATTATTCTTAAGTTTATCAATGGCTGCTCTTACTTCCATCAAGCTGAATGGCTCATCCAAGAATGCCCTCTTAGGTTGCCTTGACTGCTTAATATAGTCTTGCATGCCCACTTTATCTTTTGGCAATCATAAGTTATATAGGCTGTAGTAAAAGTTCTTAAATGCCTTACTTATACTCTGTGGGCTTAAGTTGATTTTATCACCTTCAATGATCTTAAAAATCCTTGTATTTAGGTTGATTTTAATTGATTAGACATTAGTTTACCTGCCCTTTTGCCCAAATAGAACCATTTCTGTTTTACTTTAGCCATTACTCTACATGCTCGGCTGAATAATAGTTTTTTTATGTCTTTTACCAGTTGTTCTATTTTCTTCCACCACAATCTTATTTTGCATATTTAGCTTGGCTAGTTTGTTATTCAACTCTGCTAGGGTTTCGTCGCTTGTCTTTTTAATTCTTGCACCTAGCTTAATCAGGTGCCCTCTAGCCATGCTTTTAAAAGCACAAGAGACTATTCATTTTTCATCTTCTCTATTTATATTCTCTCTAAAATAGTTATTTACCATAGTTTGGAAATTATCTACATTGATTTGATTTGCCAACATTAGGTCATTTAACCTCCATGGTTTCCCTATCCTACTATACACTTCTTTTATTTCTACCATCGCCGACTCCTGGTCGGACCACGCAATTTGTTTTATACATGCTTTAGAAGTCAGTCCCACTGTATTTTGATCCACCAAGATCATTTCAATAAATGAGTAAGAGGTGTGTCTTTTAGAATAAAAGGTATAGTCCCGCTCCAGGGGGAACATTGTTTGCCATACATCATACAGGAGATTCTTCCCTAGCATTACTTGGAAGGTCTGAGCCAGACTCCGCTCTGTTGCAGACACCGCCTTAACACGAGGCCGTGATCTATCAGTCTCGGATTCCGCAGTTAAAGTCTCCAAGCACGACAAAAGCCTCCTATTTATAGTCCAAAATCTGAATTGATTAATAAAATGTATCAGGATTTTGTTTGGAGCATAGATGTTCAATATGGAGAATAATTTGTCATTCAATTTACAATCAATTATATTTTTTTAAATAGATCTATTCAAATTTCACCACCTTGGCTATCAGTATTGCAACATCATGTTGTTTTTTTATTTTGTATACAAGCGCACTCTGCATGTGAAAATTGCTTTGACTCCAATCTGAATGCATCCGCTTTCTTGAGATGCGTCTCTTGGATACAGGCTACATCCACTTGCTCTATTCGTAGTAAGTCAAATAAAGTCAACCTTCTGTGAGGGATGTTCAGCTTCTGAGCATTGAGAGTCATAAAGCGCAAGGTCCCCATGTTAAGATCCTTTCCCTAATCTAGTCCCTAGGTCCCCTCTGATCGAGTTGTCTCCAAATCCCAGTGTGTACCAACACATACATGGAAAAAAAAAAAAAAAAAACATTCAACACTAAACTCAAAGTCTGCTTCTCAGGGGTTGACTAATATCACGAGCTTCCCCTCCGCTTTGATGCACAATCCCTGCATCAAATCCAAATATCCCTACATTTTGGTGGTTCTTACGGGTGAATCCAAGTATAGATAAAATGGGATGGTTTGGTGGGGGAAAATAAAAAATAAAAAATAAAAGGGGAAGGGGGCAAGGGTACGGATATCAGACCGCTTTTAATCCCTGTGATTCCCCATTATCTTAACCAAACTTCCCTAAGTTAATGTCTGAAATAATTGAAATACAATTTTGGAGGGAATCCCCAGCTATATCTCACTTTAGCCTCTCGCAAGGCCTCTGTAAGAAACCTGAAGGACTTTCTTTTATTACGCATTGCTACAGATAGATCCTGAAAAAACGTGATTGTTTTAAATCTTTCGTCCAAAGAGACAAAACCTCTTGCAGCTTGCATAAACTTCTGCTTGACATAGTAAGAGGAGAAGCGCACTATAATGTCCCGAGGTAATGTCCCAATGTCACCTTGGTTGGCCTATATGTTCTATGGGCTCTCTCTACTGCTCCTTCTTCCTTTGCCACAAAAGAGGTCAAATAAGAAGGATCTCAGGTTAGCCTGCATCACATGCTCTGTGACACCTCTAATTTGAATATTTTTTCTTTGAGCCCTATCTTTGACATCAGTCCTCCAGTTTGTTAACATCTAATTTCACCTCCTTAATTTGTTCCTCGAGCCCTTTGTTTTCAAACTCTTGATTTTCAATGTTTTTGTTCACTGTTTTAATCTTGTCTCCCAGTTTTTCCATATTCTCATTTGCCTCTTTAAAGTGTTTCTCTAGTTCAGCTTTGAAAAGTACTAGTTGATTGTCTAGACAGGACTGCAAGCACTCTTGGGTCAGTACTGCCCCTCTTTGGGGTTATACCCCTCCAAGGGAACATGTTCTATCTAACTCCAGTTCATCTGTGGATATTAAATCATTGCTAGATAATTTGACCATGTTGTCTTGTTTGTTTATAACCTGGGGAGAGAAGAGCGAGGTGATTTTTTTCCTTCCCTGACACAGAGTCTCTTTTTTCTCCTTTTCTTTTTCTCTTTGTATTCTGTGCTTTGTTGCTTGCCATCTCTGATAGGTACAGATAAGTACAGACCCTGCCCCACAGTCAAGTTTTTGTGCTGAAATGTAGTCCTTATTCCAGGGGCGTCACCCCAACTGACCTAAGGTCCCTTTCTTAGACTATTATTTAGGGTTGAATCGTGTACTTTTCAACCTCAAGCTTTTACAGTTAAGAACAATTTATAAAGTACCTCTAGTGCCAGCTAATCCTCTTCTTTAGACAAATAACTGTTTTAGGGTTGGGGTCATATACCTTTAAGCCTCAAATATATTCAGGATCATAGTCTCTGTGTACTGCCACTCTCTGCTAATCAGTCTTCCTAACAGTTAACCTGGTCTCCCCACTGGTCAGCACAGGGCAAAATATATGCTCTAAATCACTTGCCCAGAACAATCATCTATTATGTTGGGATCTAGCCACCAAATATATTTTTCAAATGCTGAGTGTGCCGTTTAGCTTAAAAAGATCTTGCATCTTGACTAACTCACAGTTTTAGTGTCCTCCCCTGTGTTCAACTGACTTTACAGGTTTCTGAGGGTTAATGGTCAGGTTCTTCGCAGTTTTAGCTGTAAGGGTTCCCAGGGGTCTTGTACCCAGGGCCGGTTCAAGGATATATATATACATATATATAAAAGTATAATGTAAAAAATAAATACATCTAAATATTCAACTTGCATGCTGTAAATGTGTCACACATTGAAACCCTTAAGCACAAAGACACCCTTGCAGTCACACACAGAGACACACCACTTACACACACACCCTTACACAGACACAGTGACACAATTACACACACCCTTACACAGACACAGTGATACACTTACACACACAGAAAGTGACACACTTACACACACACACCCTTACACAGAAAGTGACACACTTACACACACCCTTACCACTTACACACACACAGTGACACCAATACACACATAACCTGAGACACACTATTTTTCCACTCAATATGCCAGTATTTGGCCCCTCAATATGCCATTTAATATGCCAGTATTTCCCCTCAATATGCCATTCTTTTTCCATGTAATATGCCAATATTTTGCACCTCAATATGCCATTTAATATGCCAGAATTGTGCCCCTCAATATGCCAGAATTTTGCCCCTCAATATGCCATTTAACATGCCAGGATTTTGCCCCTCCAATATGCCATTTAATATGCCATGATTTTGCCCCTCAAATATGCCATTTCATATGCAAGCATTTTGCCCCTCAATCATTTAATATGCCAGGATTTTGCCACTCAATGTGCCAGGATGTTGCCCCTCAATATGCCATTTAATATCCCAGGATCTTGCCCCTCCAATATGCCATTTAATATGCCAGGATTTTGCCCCTCAATATGCCAGGATTTTGCCCCTCCAATATGCCATTTAATATGCCATGATTTTGCCCCTCAAATATGCCCGGATTGTGCCACTCAATATGCCCGGATTTTACCCCTCCAATATGTCAGGATTGTGCCACTCAATATGCCCGGATTTTGCCCCTCCAATATGCCCGGATTGCGCCACTCAATATGCCTGGTTTGTGCCACTCAATATGCCCGGATTGTGCCACTCAATATGCCCGGATTTTTCCCCCTCCTCCCCCCTTCCCCAGCCAGTACTTACCTTCTTCCTGCTCTGTCTCCCGGTGCAGGTCCGTGGCTGTGAGGGAAGCGTTGTGCACTCCCCTCCAGCCGCGCGGATAAATAAAGTTTGTTTTAAAAAAAAACTTTATTGATCCGCGCGGCTGGAGCGGAGCGCACAACGCTTCCCTCACAGCCACGGACCTGCACTGGGGCACAGAGCTGGAAGAAGGTAAGTAAACGGGCCTGGGGGAGCGGGCTATTTTCCCACCCACCCCTTGGTGCGCCCTAAGGTAGCCGCCTGTGCTGCCTTACAGTATCGACCGGCCCTGCTTGAACCTCACTGTTGATCGCACCTCTCACAGTTCCTGCATTGGACTTGCAGACAAAACAAATTAGCTATCTGGGTGTTGCGTAAATGCCTTCTGCTTCTTGCTGGAGTCTGTTCCTTCACCTCTGAAAGATCTAGCTGGCTGAGGACGCAAATTGATCCCTAGACGGCTTTCATCTACACACAGCAGCGTACCATCGGGGGAGATCGATCATAACACCCGTGAGTTCTGAGATGCTCCGCCCACTCACCGTCTTACATCATATCCCCAGGTAATCTGTTCCTTATCAGATCATTGCAGTCAGTACGGTTCTTAAAGTGTTACTTGTACTTTGGTCTACACTTATGGTGACTATGCCTCCAAGTAAAACTTTTGATTCGTTTTTGTTTGAATTCTTGCCAGAGTTCACATATTTACTCTTAATAATTTTGCCTTTAATAGGTTAATACTTACATATACATGGGTTGCAGCTGTAAGTGAGATGTCTTCTGAGGTCCCTGATACCCATAGGAGTCAAATCCACCTATGAAATCGACTGCAAGAAAGAGAACATGTCTTCATTACTACCATGACCTCAGGAAGATCCCAACAATCAATCTGCAGTGAACATCCAGACTGATATGACAGTCGGCTAATAGATGGTAAGAGAAACTAATAGCCTAAATGTACAAAAATGGTTCCTGCTACTAATGCAGATTATAATAGAGAAAAGTGGAAAAATGATAGATTTTCATTTCCATTTTAACACTTAGGAGCTGACAGGTGTTATTATTAATATAATTTATGTATGGCAAAAAAAATTGTGACAAAAAAGCAATGGCAGCCAGGGCATAAAAGTCATTCAGGGAAAAAGAGATTATGATCTAGGAGGAAGTATATATGTAATTAAGGAAATTATTTACCAAGTCATGAACAACAGTTTAGTGGCAATAGAGACTGATTTTCAAGCATTTCATGTAGCAGTAAACGCCTCTCAGAAGTACAATTTTCTCACCAAGCGTACTTAAGGGTAAGCTACCTTATTAGCAAGTTTTGCTGCAAATGATTTATTTGTGTTACGTGGAAATACATTTCCAAAGAAGTATCTTGCACTCAAATACATATTGCATAATAAATTATGAAATCCAGATGCATATTTCTAGTGCAAACGCTGATTGTCTGAGAAGCAAATTGTTTTCTATTAGTAAATAAGTAGACCAGTAATGACATACAATTGAACACAGAATATCATTAATTTAATACAATAGTGATGTTAGACTTAGACAGTATGTGAGTTAATAGCACCATGTTAATATATATATATTAAATATCAGTCAGTTTGAAAGTCATTGTACCTTATTTATATTTTAAAAATATGGATAAATAAATATGTATGATAAAAAAAATCAGTCGTTTCTATCAACAATAGTCATGTAACACATGTAACACATTAATAAATACATTATTCTGTATTTCTCCATTTGATGTTATTTTAATGGCCAAAATGTTCTTTCCCTTAGAAAACCAAAACAATTAAACGGTAGTGTGTGTGTGTGTGTATATATATATATATATATATATATATATATATATATATATATATCAGAAAATAGTTGTTCTGGTTAAAGCGCCAATACAAACTGGCCTTCTTTAGAATCGAAATCATTATTTCTAACATTGGTAGTGTCTTGACTATATTTCCTATTCACTTAGCAACTCATAAGATGTATGTAGCAAAGCAGGGAGGGACTGCCTGTCCTCTGCAGAAATTGCTAATATTTAACATATAACGATTTTGCAACACTGAAAGTAGAAACATAGAAACATAGAATGTGTTGGCAGATAAGAACCATTCGGTCCATCTAGTCTGCCCCCAATTTTTTTTTTGAGTACTTTTATTAGTCCCCCGTTCCCGGTAAAGTGTCAGGCATGTTCAGCTGGCATCTGTTGCCAACATGAGGATGTACCTTGCATGTCCTGCGGTGGAACACCGCTCAGGTGGTATTGCTGTAATGCCTCTATGTCGAGGCATTAAGCAACAACAAAATTGCATGCAGAGAAAATCTGCAATCACTCCTCCAATATGGTGCTGCTCTCTTGCGTCTCTTGTGTCAGATGTGATGAAATATCACCTTGTCCCTCTGTTACTAAACTGCCCCTAGAGGCAGTCAGCAACATTGCAATACAAAAAATTGCTTAAGTAACCTTAGACCTAGGGTTAGAGTTACATTAGGGTTATCATGAGGGTTAGATTTAGGGTTAGGATTGGGGTCAAAAGGTCACTATAGCTGAAATGGTTAGAAAAGAAAAAAAAACACTACCTTCAGTTATTGCCCTATAACTTGCAAAACATAAAAGAAAAACAAGTAAACATTACATTTTTGTAAATATTTAGGAACTTTAGATTTTTTTTTTTTTGTAATAATAAAGAAATGTTCGCCCACTCTTTAGTCGGCATATCAATCACCAGACTCATGCCTTCCATAAGAACAAGGGTAAAGACTGGTTTTTCATCATTGGTTGGGATTATAAATATAGAGAAAAAGAGGTGCTCAGAAAAACTGATGCCATATGAACAGCGGAATGTAAACCTTTTAATGGTTCAACTCCTGGTTCACTCTAGGTGAATGCTTTGTACATAGTGGATATGTTTAATTTTAATATCTTGTATTGTAAAAGCACTGGGGTTCCAGTTCTTGACTTTTCAGAATTTGGTGCTATGGATATATATATATATTTATTTATTTCATATTTATCTCTCTATTAAGTTTTTGTATATAAAAAAAAAACAAGACAAAAACATTTCCATAGAAAAATACATAATTAATATTCAATAGTATAAAAAAGATGAAATGACACAATAAACATACAGATACAAACCTACAGGTAAGAAAATGTTAAGACAATATTATAAAATATGGTGTTTTTGGTGTCCCAGAATATAATATCTATACGATCATAGCAATATTCAAGAAGGATTATGGAGCAGAGATATTCATCATACAACATACATCTCTCACAAAGAATGTAAAACATATTAGTCCGAGATGAAATATCATCGCAGCCAGATCATCTTAAAAAAAGATGATATCGCTAGTAAGTCCTTCTTATGGTGATAAAAACAATATATCATTTGTGTGGGTACAGTTAATAAGAAAGAAGATTATTACAGCTAAACACAAAAACCACAGAATTGTTAAACTGCCCATGTCACCAAAGGTAAGACATGGCCAAAAAGTAATGTGACTAAGGGGTTAATTGAAAAATGATTTAAAAACTGTGAAGTTGAGCAAACAGCATATATATGTGAGAAAAAAACACACACAATGATACCTATTTAAGAATGCTACTTAGTAAACCAAAGATGCATATGCAGTTCACTCAAGAGTGGCTAGGTGGCAGCACTAGGTGTATGCCTTTCAGTGATTTTTTTCAAGTGATATAATGTAACCACTTCAGGTAACTGTAAGGTTGCCAATTTGATATCTTGTATTTTATGTGCACATACTTTCCCCTTGACGAAGCTGTTAAGTGCTCTTAACACCAAGCGGCAAAACGCACATTGGCCATCACACAAATACAGCCTCCTGGTGAAAGGAACACCGAGCAACTATGTGAGTACACTGAGGTTCTGTGGCAAATGCCAAAATATCAATATACTTTGCCTGCACCCAGTCCCAGCTATTAGATTTAGTTGGCGCACTAGACTCAAAAATTTGAAAGCCTATTCCTCTGACAGTGGTTTCTCTAGAGTTCAAATAGGTATCTCTGCACTAAGATTGGTGGGTTGGCCCATAAAATCCAAGATTTTCGATTGGCAACCTTACAGTTTCCTGAAGCAGTTAAATCACTTACAGGCATACAGCTGTTCTTTGTATATGTGTGTGTTGCCACCTAGCGGCTCTTGAGTGAATTGCATCTGCATCTTTGGTATACTAAGCAGCACACACAAAGAAAATACTGCTAATTTATTTGCTTTTTAACCTATGTTTTTTGATGTTGGTGAAAGTTGAGCATGGCTTGCCTTCTCACATGGATATCACATTGTGCGTGTTTTTTTCTCACATACTGTTTGCTCAACCCCACATTTTTATTATTTTTCAATTAAAATCTTATCCTTTTCTGCAGGGAACAGGCAAACCCTCACCTGTTTATTACAGTTTCTACCTTTCTATTTTCCATTTGATCTACATTCTCAGGAAAATGAGGACATTTCTAGATGACCCAAACCTTTGAATGTCAGTGTATGTTATAGCTAATGGCCCTGGAGGATTTACAATGCTGATAAAACTGTTGGGCACAGAAACCAGTGGCACACAAGAGGCTACTTAAAGAGATTCCAGAAGCATTGGTTTTTGCATTCCCTTCTATTCTTATGCAATCTTTTGTTCTCTCTCAAATCAAAGTAAAGTTTACTAAACTATTTTCTACGGACACATTTAAGAATAATAGACTATTGACACTTTAAGCGGCAGTGCCTGTGAATGGCCAGGAATTAATTGATTTGCAGAACCTAATGCTCAAAGGTATTCAGCTAATTTGTCCTCAAGCTCTTGATAAATTTCAAGAGGTGGAAAATCATTCTCCACCTTACCTTGGAAAGATTTCAGGTTCGGAATCGCATTACAAGTGGATAAACCCACTCTATTATTCATCAAGGATTTAAGTAAAGCTAACGGTTTGTTCATTTTAATTAGTTCGTTGTTCTTGGCGGTTGCTGGTGATCTAAACCGGAGTTAACTCTGGGAGTGCCTGAGGGATGTGAAACGCACAGCTGTGGGCCAAGGAACACTTGGCGTATTATGTTAAAGCTGGTAAAAAAAATAAAAAAATAAGCGCTAAATAAATCCATCGGTTTAAAAATACAAGAACTGTATATCTGTGTAATTTATAGCAAGTAAGCTCTTGAAAAAAGTAATTGCTGGTTCGCCTCAGAGTGCAACGCGTTGTGCCTGCTTTCATTATTATTGTGTGTTATAATATATAACACAGCCAGTGGGGAATTCTTTTAACATTAAACTTCATTAGTTGTGAAGGCAGCAATCCATATCCAATTTTCTTTCCATGTCAAGCTTGTTCATGTATAAATCCAGTCCTTTTGTTGGATACATTTGCAATTAATCCTACGAACAAAGAAAATGCAAATCTTGTGCTGTCAGCCTAACCAATTCCAGCTGACTCTCCCTGACTTGTCTCCATTTTGCTGAAAAATTAACAAAATTTTCCCATATTAAGTTCAACCTAATTTTCTTGCCATAATAGGCACGTAGTCCCAGACGTATCCAGTGTCTCTCTATATTAACATCATCATTTTGTCTCTTCAAAATCCTTTAACTAACATTTAAACACCAAAGGAAATTAACCTTAAGTTATAATTACAATAATTTTTTTTCATTTTTAAACAAATCACTTACTCATTTAAACAAATCACATTTTCCTGCGGGATGTAAGATTTATTTCCTCCTTTTATTTTACACTTATGTCAAAGTTACCATATTTCTTCAAAATGGTGTCATTAATCTGGGACAAATTGGGGGTTATGTATAAAGATGTTACTGTCATGAATGTAGCACAATTGCACCATCATTTTTGTCTACTCCTATGTATAAAAGTATTTCCACCAGAAAAACAAAACTGTACATCAGCTGCGTCAAAATTAAAACTGATCTATTTATTGTTTAAGAATTTGGTTGGAAACTATGAATAACAAAGTTGCATACTTGCAACTATTTTAGATCACTTTACTGGCCTACAATTATTCACCATTCCTAATACTGCGTTCATCAAGTGAAACATAAATGTTGCATTTAACTTGTTGAGGACCTGAGGATGTTCTACGCCAACATGCATTTTTTTTGCATTAAGGACCCAGTGATGGCATGGAATGTCCTCCGCTGAAACGTGCGGTGGAAGGGATCAATGATCACTTCCACCGCCTGTAATTTCGAGACATTAAACAACACCAAAATATTGTCCCCCGGTGCACAGTGATATCGGAAGCCAGCAAGAACGACTGAAATGATCAAATATCACTTCTATCGTTCTTTACTGTTGCTAGACTGCATCAGAGGCAGTCAACAACATCACGCTGAGAATAAAAGGCCTACGATCTAGGGTTAGGGTAAACAGCCAGGGATATGGTTAACAACTAGGGTTAGATTAGGGTTAGTGGTAGGGTTGGGGTCAAAAGGTCACTAGGAGAAGAAAGGTTAGAATAAAAAGCTAGTTTGAGTTATTGCACTAAAATGTGCAAGAAAAACAAAAAATTTTGTTATTGTAGATGTGCAAAATATTTTTCATGTAAAAGTTAGAAAAAGTGGGGTATTTTGTTATTTTTTTATTGCTTTGGGCATGATTCACCAACTGAACTACTATTTTATTTGTTTTACTTCTTTTGTACTTTAAAATCCAAAGAAACACCCAGCACTCTATATCGCGAGAATAACAATAATAGTGCACAGTCAGTCTTCTCCTGACGATGCTGAGACTTGGGTTCCGGCGAAATACGTTGAGATGCCGGTATCTTCATCTTCTCCTGTATATGCCTTCCCAAACACTGTGCCCTGCCACTGTTGGTTCTGGCTACTGAAATGCCCATTTATTCACATACGTTTGTGAATGTATATATTACCAACCATTAATTTCTATTTTTGTGGTTTTAATAATATTGCACTATTATTGTATATATTTTCTATATAATTTAAGGTTCCCACAATTCTGCGAAATTTTTTCTATGTATCGTTTGTAAGTATTTTTGGAGAGTGCTCCAGAAGGATGTGTTTCTGTGTGGTACTACAAGTATCATTTATTATCACTTTGTGTTTATATACATACTTGTCACTTTATTTCTTTGTGTACAACATTTTCATATGCAGGAACTGTAGTGCCTGCCAACCTATATGCCACTTTTTAAGTGCTTATCAGTGACGGACTTTTCCATTAACAGACAATCATTCTTTCTGTAATGCATACATATATTTTCTCGTTCTGAGGACTACTTATAAAGTTGTTGCTGATGACTGGACATCAGTGGATCACAGTCCTACATATATATATATATATATATATATATATATATATATATATATATATATATATATATATATATGTTATATATATATATATATATGTTATATATATATATGTTAAGGCATTATTCCATTATTTATACTACAGTGAACAGAGTAGTTTCAGAAACAAGTAATTGGAGAATTAAAGTAATTGTAAACTACTATTATCATTTAATGCATATGTAAACAAATTAAAAATAAAAATGTTATGCCTCAGATAAAAAAAAAAAAAGTCTTCCTGTTTACTGGGTACTTCTGGACTTTTGAAAGTATGAAACTATGTGATGTCAAATGCGAGTTAATGCATGGGGCAGAAGGTTAGGCACCTAAGAATTAGCCTAAGAGAAGTTAGATAATGGCAGTGCCTTGCAGCAGACAAAGTACTGCCAAAAAAAGGTGATATAGCTAAATAATTTTATATATAAATAAATATATATATATATGTTCAGAGTTAAAAAAAGGCACCAAAGACTAAATCAGAATAGAACGATTGTAATGTAGGTGGCATTCAACATGGCTGAAATGGACTGCGAAGAGTAGTAGTAAATTCAGACATTCCTTATAGTTAGTTTATTTGCAGAATGACCTTGTGTGATCTTATATATAGCCTTTATTGTGCACAAACTCCCGCAAAATGAAAAGTATTTGAAGAAACTGTGTCTCCTATTCTATATCCTAGTGGGTATCTAGTCTTTTTTTTTCTTATCTACAGGTTGGCATTCTTAGGTAGGATGTTCACAGATATACTTTCTTGTTACTGGTGGTTTAAGGCTGCAAAATTAAAGAAAGCCCTTATTTCTCAAACTGAGGAAAGAAAATAAGAGACAAGAAATCTAATTACTCATTTTGATCCCTAGTGCCCATTGAAAGCAAATTCAACCCAGCAGGATATTATTAGCACAAGTAAGGAGAGGAAACTTTCATTACTTTTAATTGTGCTGAGGGAGAATGGGAATTAAGGGCGGAATTAGAATTTCACCTTTTCTCCTGTGAAGTTACCTAATATTTCCATAATAACACAGCTGGAAGGCTACTTGCCAAGGGAGCTGCTATTTAGCAAAGGTGTATTTTATTTTATTTTCATCTGCATTTGTGTGCCAATACGTCAATATGTCTGATTTATCTGAATGTATCTGGATTCCTCAGAGAGCCACGCATGGAAAAGAAATTATGTATTTAATTTGATTTCAAATATTTGAACAAGGTTATCAAACCATTGTTATGTAAAATTACTGTTGTCTCCTCAGTGCTGTGGTTCTCATGAAAAATAAGGAGGTGCGGCACAGACAATAGATTCAAATAAAGCATATGAAAAAGCCATGCCTGGCGAAACGCTTCTGACACGCCCACTCTTCTCCGTGACTTCCGTATACCAAATTGGTTGAACAGCTGATAACACAGAGTCAAGGGGTTCCAAGATAAATCTAATTCCCTGTATCGTTTGGCATCTGCGGCTATCCGAATCGCCATCAAGCAATTTTATTTTATTGTGGCCAGTTGGCTTTATCTCATACAGCACATTTGTGAGTTACCTGGTCGTACTCATAATTTTTAAAGTAAGCCTTTTTTTTTCGGTATTAAACACTGCTTGTATTGTACTTCACTATTGTGGCGTTTTTTCTCCACCCATACAAGTTAAATGTTGTTTTTTAAAGGACAGTTAGAGCTTTCTTTTGATACCCTATACATAAAAATAATTTAAAATTTAGTATTAAAAAATACATATAAAAGGGGAAAATTTGGGCAAAAAAGTAATTTTTCCAAATTATTTTCCCAATAATAATCTACACATCTAGTACACCAGTTACCCAACTAATTAACTAACTAGAAAAAATAAAAATATAGGTTCCCAACAACCCCCCCCCCCAAAAAAAAAATGTAAAAAAATCTCTGACCAGTGCAATGTTACTAGTCAGAGCCATAAGAATCACAGAATAGGCATGCAGGGGTTAACTGTCATTACATTAATATATTACAATAACATAATGTAAATATTAAAAAGAACATTAAAATTGCAAAAAAAAATAATCAACAAAACAAAATGAGGGCCATAAAGTGGGAAGGAAACTGATCAGAGTAACAAACTCTGATCAACAAGGAAAGGGTTAACTTTTTTTATAGGAAATTTTTATTTAGTTTTATTTATATTTTACTTACAGGTCACTCTCTGTGCTTTACTATAAGTACGTGAAGCACAGAGAGTGAATTAGAGGCAAAGTCAATGTGTGACTTTGCCATCTAATTTGCTTGTTATCGCGGTGATCACTCTATCACCATGATCACATGCCCGAAAACTCACCAACTGGGCCCAGGAATTTTGCCTCATGTGCGAGGCATAGTCCTGGACCTGTTTCAGACCGGCTTACGATGCGCACGGAGTGCACCCCCAGCTTAACTACATGACGAGTTAACTTGTCAAAAGGTCAGTAACGCTGTGGCTCTTATGACGAGTTAACTCATCATAAGGTAGCAAATGGGTTAAACTGCTTCACTTTAAAGTAATACTCTTGATATTATTTTTAAACCCATTGCCCCTTTAAGACTACGTCTTTCTTTTTTTTTTCCATGTCTGATTTTTCCTTTATTTTTATAATGTATAATTATTGTTATACTGCATTTTTTTCTTTGAAATATATTCTTCTCCTTTACTGTATTGATTCACTTTATATATTCAAATGTTTATATAATATCCCCCCCCCCCCCATTATTCCAAACTTCTGCTCCCAGTGAATTGGGATGCCGAAGCTTGGGAGGTCGAGTGCCAGTGTCACTGTGCATCTGCGGTAGCACTGTCACTCCAGCTGACAGTCTACCTGTGTCTGGAAAAGCAGTATAGAGGTAGAGCTCACTGGGACAGCGAGATAGAGCCTCGAAATTGGGACTGTCCTGCACAACGTAGGGCAGTTGAAGGCATGGGCTAGACAATATGTAGTTTTCCAACTATTATTGAGCTTGAATTACCATTATTCTCAGAGGAACCATGACCCCCAGAATTCCAGCAGAGAATAATGAGCATTGTAGATCAACATCAACTCAAGAAAGACATCTGTTGGCTACCCCTCTACCAGCAGTTACTGTGACTTTCACACTTTCCATTTATGTCGATATCACATCAAATATATTCATGTGTTTTCTTACCACACAAGATTCTGATATATAACTTGTTATTTACAATTAGGCATGTTGTTCAGCAGTCTGTCTCCTGTCACATATCCTTATTAATCACATTTGCGACCAGGATCTATTTTACATGGCATGTAACAGGAGGCAAAAATACTACTGTTTACCTCCTGTAGCCCCCAGAAAAGGTCGGGGAGGGATGTGATGATAGGGTGCTGAGGGGACATGTCCAGCCTATTAGAGGAATAGTGGGAGGAGTTGAGAAGTAATAAAAGTTTGGGAACAGGAAGTTAGGCAGCCATTTTAAAGAAAAGGTTCCCTTACCTGTTGTCCCACCCTCCCCTTTTTTCTGTTAAGTTGTGTTTCTCTATCTTCATGTCACAGCCATGGGCATCCGCAGATTTTTTCGGGGGGGGGGGGGGGGCATAATTTTACCGTCATCCTTTCTGCGCCGTGCCTCTTTTTGACAAGTTATCATGAAATGGAGGAGCTTTGTCATTATAAGTGAAGGCATGCAAAGGGTTGATAAACCCTGCACCAGATACAGATCCACAGCCCCAGATATAAACCAACCACACTAGATATAGCCTCACTGCACCAAATATAGATCCACTGTGCCAGATATAGACCCACAACACCATATATTAACCCACGGTACCAGCTAAAAACCCATGACACAAGATATAAACCACAGCATCAGATACACTATAGCACACAATATAACCCCACAGCACCAGATACACGATAGCACACAATATAACCCCACAGCACCAGATACAACACTATAGCACACAATATAACCTCACAGCACCAGATACACTATAGCACACAATATAACCCCACAGCACCAGATACAACATAGCACACAATATAACCCCACAGCACCAGATACAACACTATAGCACACAATATAACCCAACAGTACCAGACACAACACTATAGCACACAATATAACATCACAGCACCAGATACACTATAGCACACAATATAACCCAACAGCACCAGATACACTATAGCACACAATATAACCCAACAGCACCAGATACAACATAGCACACAATATAACCTCTCAGCACCAGATACAACACTATAGCACACAATATAACCCAACAGCACCAGACACAACACTATAGCACACAATATAAACACAAAGCAACAGATTCCCTAAACACCCAAATTCCTAAATCCATGACATTTCTTTATCTCTTTCCCCCTTTTTTATATGTTTTATTCCTCCATGTTTGCCATCTCTTTCCCCATTATTTTATGTGTTTTATTCCTCCATGTCAGTGACCTCTTTTCACCTACATTTTATCTTTTCTGCCCCATGTCACAATGTTGTCTGTATTCCGCTCCAATCAATCACCTCTTTTCATCCTCCATTATCTTTTCTGCCCCATGTCATCCCATTTTGTTTGCAATCTGCTTCCATCTATCACATCATTTTATCCTCCATTATCTTTTCTGCCCCATCCACTTGTCACCATGTTGATGTGAGCAGAGCCTGGTCAGAGGAGCTGCTCAGACTGGACAAATGGAGACCTCAGGGAAATGGGAGGGACCTCCTTGGATTTACCCCACTCTTCTATGTACCTTGGTATTTAAAGCTATTATTAGCTCTTCCTACCTGTTACAGAGGGTCAGCTGTGGTATCTGAGTATCTTCCCCTGCAGGCTCTCTTCTGTCAGTCATGCTGCCACATGGAGGGCTGAGGGGTGGGGCTATAACTTCATATCCCCGGGCACCCCTGTCATTGGCTCTCCATACAGCATGACTGACAGCTGCAGAGACCTGCACCAATGTGGATGGGAGAACAGTATTACAGCAAGCAGAGTTGCAGAGAGCAACAGCTTTGGGTGCCACCTCCTACCCCAGCAACTGGTGTGCAGTCCCCTAGGGATAACTAGAGGCTACATACTGAGAAAAAAAAAATAATAATAATTTAAATTTTTTTTTTTTTTTTTTAACGGGGAATTGCAAAAATCCAGGGGGGGGCAAGCGCCCCGCCTTGCCCCCCCCCCTGCGTACGCCCATGGTCACAGCGTTGGCAGAAGTTTGCCAAGTATCCAGGAGGGTTAATGGAGGAACGGAATGGGGGGAGTCAATCAAGACTCTGGTGGGAGGTTCGAGGGGAAAGTGGTACCTCATAACTCAGGATATGAGGAGGCATTGGTATATGCCCAGAACACCGAAGTCATTCGACAGCCACCTGGATACTTGTGCATGCTTGGTTGGTTTTCTGATGTTAAATGGAATGTTATTAGTCATTGTGTAATATTGGTATATGTTGAGGAATGTTATAAAATGTAATGCAATGACTATTTAAATAAAGTGCAGTGGCCGTTATTTCTACCCCACAGTCTGGTTTTAAGTTATCAGTTACTTCTAGGCGAATACATGCCCATTGTCATGGGCAGTTTTAAAAACAATGTTAGAATGTTTTTTGAGCAGGGCATAGATCAACAACAAGTAAAACATATCCTAAAACTATCAACGTGTTTGGTGAACAAACTGAGAAATGGAGAAAACTGATTTTTTTTTGTGTGTGTGTGGCTTATTTAATAAAAAGCTGTATGTAAATGTAACTGAGATAAGCCTAACAAATGGAGGATTGATTATGAATAGCAATAAGGCATGGAAGAAAAATATTAATTGAAAGCCTTAGGAAAAGCTAACACATCTAAACATTGTGCAGACGGTGAGTAAGGACTGCTATAGTAGCAGTGGAAGGTAAGAACATAAACACTGTTGGAATGCGGAGTGAGAAGATACAGATAATCCCCAAAGTGAAGAGAAGGGACACTGGAATGCATATATTCAGATCTTTAGGGGAAGGAAGTTGTTACATTATATTCAATTTAATATTAGTTGTCACTGATTATTATGATAAGAGCCGCACACAATTTTAGCACAAGTAGCCGCTCTCAAGGTTCCACCATACCTTTACAATGTACACAATAAAAACACACAGTGTAGCACTGGTAATTTGAAGTGTAGATTAATCCATCAAAACGGCAATCAAAAACGTTGCCGTTTTGACTGATTGAACTCCACATCACATTACTAGTGCTGAGCAGTGTGTGTTTCTTGTCTAATATTAATTGTAACCCCAGCAACCTGGGGGTGTGTAAACTATTTTTACAATTTAAATACATTTGAAATATTTCTATGGTAATGTGCACATAGTTCACACGTGAAATAAATAGGACAACACTGCCCATACAAAATATGACAAATAAAGTTACAGAAAGCAAAGTATTGCCTGCACTATATAATGCAACCACTAGAGGTCAGGAGTAATGTAGAATAGTGAAATCTTAGTAAGGATACATGTAAATAAAATAAAAGGGGGCGTGTGTTTGTTTAAAGGCTAGCTAAGTCCTGTATTGTCAATCAATCAATTAAAGCAGGGTTTTCAAATACTCAATGTTTTAAAAATTAAAACTGATTTCCCAGAGGAAGTGAAGCATAGAGTAATTCTGCATCATACATCACTCCTTAATATGCATTAAGTCTCAAATAAGTATTTGGGTCATTCATTAATTTCAGACATTCACCATTAAACTTTTCCATCTCTGCATCCCCTCCTGATTAAATAGTAATGCACGTCTTTTCCACCAAACTCTTACCAGTATCTATCTGAGCTTTTGT
Source organism: Pelodytes ibericus (assembly GCA_036172795.1). NCBI lineage: Eukaryota > Metazoa > Chordata > Amphibia > Anura > Pelodytidae > Pelodytes > Pelodytes ibericus. Next base: position 84,128,588 of record CM069861.1, on the reverse strand, counting down.
AAGTGTCTCTACAATACTGGATGATATTAATAATGATCATATCTTGAAAACAGTTTTTTAAAGCTTTTCCTAAAATTGCCTTTTACATCATGGGGAATGTGAATGATGGTGACAATGAAAATAAATGTAATAGTATTGAATATGTAGTTTCACCCGCTATGATGACCCTGATCCCAGAAATAGCCTTTACCTTTAAATATTAAATAATCATAACATTATAAACCCCAAAACATGGTTTTGCATGAATAAAAATCCTTTAGGTCCCTAAGAATCACCTTGCATTCACACCTTATGGTTATGTTAACCATTATCAAACATAAGAACCAACTACCTGGGATTAGCCTGAGTAAAAAGGGAAATTTGAGTCCATCTTAAATATAACCCAACACCAACAGAGCCTTTCTAGTGCCCCCAGAAATCTTTGTTGAGATTATTCAGACCAGTGGTGTTCAAGTGTACACCATTTCCTTTTGCCTGCAAACCAACATTCACCCAACAAGTCTTTCCTGGACCCTTGCTCTTTGTACCTAAATAGCAGACAGGACCACTAGCAGTTAGGTATAGAAATAATGAACAACAACTTTATTTGTGAAACAACACAGACTTATAAATAGACATAAACATCACATCACAGACATTAGTATACAATGGGGGGATGGGACGAAGTATAGTTCTCCAATTAACTGGGGCTAGGAATATATTATACTTTCAGGCTGCAAACCAAATAGGAATTAAGAGACAGTTAGTAAACCTAATTACAAAACACACAGTGAGACATATATTAAACACAACATAATCAGTTTAACAGTAAATCCAGTTAACACAGAACAATGGATGTTGTAGTAAACTATTAATTACTGTCTCTGACACATTGTAATCCTTCAGAGTTGTCTACTCACAGAATTATATATTGCACATAAACCAATATACTAACAGAATCTTACTAACTAACAATATTAAAGTATAGAGTTATAGGACATAAGCCAGTGCCCATAATCTGTAGGGAGGTGTTTGGCCCTCAGGCCCCTCCAAGAACCCCAGTCACGCAGGCTGTCAGGATTCACTTCGTGACAGTATCCCTAGGTCTTCATTTTCCCAACCACTTCCTGTCCAGGCTACAACATTTCCGGTTTAGGATTCACCACCATTGTCCCCAAACACCTTCTGAGGGCCATCTCTGTGGCCAAACACCTTCCCAGGGCCATTTTTGTGCCCAAACACCTTCCCAGTGCCAAAATTGTGCCCAAACACATTCTCAGTAAAACCTTACATAGTAGACACATATAATTGCAAAACAACTAATTATCAAACAGACTAAAAAATATGTTGTTTTGAGGGATTAATCCCTCTTTGAATAGCAATGGTAATACAAAGTGAGAAATGTAGATACAAATGTAAAGTGACCACTGATATAATGTGTATAAAATGGCATCATTTTGTAATATCTTTACACATAGCAGAGGATCCACCCACATCATCTTCGGACCTTAATTGATGGGAATAACTGGCAGGTGATCTAGTGATGATGGATGGCTGATCTAAAAGGCACATAAAATCATAATTACATCTTCATTTATTTATAGTTTTCACATTAGGTGTCAAAACAAATCCCTAATTTTACTGCTGAAAATAAAATATACTTTGTAGTATTTTCAATTTGCATGGTATGATTTGTGTCCTATAGCTTCAGATTTCCAAGATTATGAAAGCAATAAAAACAAATATCATTGTGTAAAATGATTCCAGCATATTCTTTTAACACCCAATATTTGTGATTTTTTTTTCCCTTAGAAAATTCACATATGCACTCCTTTTTTACCCACTAGATTACCTCCAGACCCACCAACCTCAGACAGTATTACTCATTCACTCATTCATCAGCTGTATGTACTGTGAATAGGGCAACCCTGTATGTCTGTGCGATACACCATCCACTTCAGATCCGGATACCTATTGAAATAAACAACATTAATATACCTTATACTTGCAAGACATATATACCCACATACATTTTAATTGTGTGAAAAGTACCTACCTTTTCTTTACACTTTCTCAATCCTGATTCTTCCACCAACAGCATTAACCACGTATTGTATCCACAGGCATAGCTGATCCACATTCTACTGCCTTTTGAGCTAATTATGTAATATTAGTACTGGGGAAATTTGAGGAAAATAGACTGAATATCTAGTTTCAGATATATACTCTGTATATTGCTTCCCATCCTTGGAGAGTAGTGGTTAGTGGGAAGTCAGCCAATGCTAAGATCAGTAGAAAGAACGTATGAAAAAAGAAATGTCAATAACTGAACCACCAAGACGGTGCAGGAACACTGGGGTTCAGGCCATTTAAACTTTGGCGCTGAGCAATCCCTGCCCTGGGATTGCACCTCCTGGACTCTTGCAATGAGACTGCCAGATTGTGTCCCGATGTGTCCAATAGTACGTGGAAGTGAGAAGGAGGGCGTGTTTCGCTCACATTGCAGTGGTGAAGTGTTGAATGTAGATTCCATTACTGCTTATAGCTATAGCACGCATAACTTAAAAATAAAAATGGCAACCTGTGTGACCAACACAACAATTGCAAACGATATCTGGAGTAGTAAGAGTGAAGTACATAGTGAAATGAGGACTGTAGGAATTCTGTGAAGCAGTTAAAAGGATGCCATAATTTAGAAGCATTGTTATACTATATGGTAATCTTATTTATATTTATGTGCACTTGTACTACATTATTATTTAACTAGGTTTTGACTCCATAGCAAATCATTAGATATTAAACAAAATGTTTTTATTGCATTAAAAATTTCTTAAAGGGACTGTATCTACCTAAATATTGCTTATACTGTAAATGAAGATTATAAAAAATTATTGAAAATATACAAAAAAAAATTGCAAGGCCTGAATCAGGAGAAATATATAGTTTTAAATTTTGCAAACACAAGATATAGGTCATTTTCTTTTTTTATGTAAAATATGTTTATTTCTTTTCAATTAGTACTTGAATAGAAAATACAGAGCATATCAACAAGATTAATGACAGTAAAAAGAAAGACCAAAGATGGCCATATCGGTTGATACAGTAGGGATACAGGACATGTATGTTCAATGGTCACATCTATTGGGTCCATATACAAATACAATCAAAACATTGAATATATACATATATCAATAGTAATAAGGGGCAAGTAGTGGGGAAGTGGAAAGAGGGGAGGGTTGTGCTCACGGGGGGGGGGGGGGGTATTAGTGTTGCCTCAGTTCCATTTAGTATGAGATTGGGTATTAGGATCCTTATGGGTTACCCCATTACATAGGGAGATAATTGAAGAATCACTTATCCCGGACCGATGTGGCCTCCGCAGATAGGATGTCTGCTTGGCAATCGGGGCTGGGCAGGTACATCGACCAGGGGAGCCATTTCTGTCTATGTTGGGTTGCCTTGCCTAGTGCAGTTTGGGTAATGTCCGCCAAGGTTCAAATTGTCTCAACCGAAGCCAGCCATTCTCGAAAAGTCGGGGGCGTGGATTTTTTCCAGTGCCTAGGAATCAGTAGCTTTGCAGCGTTAAGTAAATGTATTGTAAGGGATCTTTTATATGCACCTAGGGGATGTGGAGTGTATAGTCAGTGGCTCATGTCGAATGTTGTCATCTCCAACTCTACGTATTGTTGTCAAAATGGCAGACCAGAAGGATTGGATCAGTGGGCAGGTCCACCAAATGTGGAGTGTGTCTCCTATGTGTTGGCGACATCTCCAACACCTGTCTGAGGTGGAAGGGAAAATGTTGTGCAGCGTATGAGTAGTCATGTACCAGCATGTCAGGAGTTTATAGCTATTTTCCTGTATGTGTGTGGAGACGGAACATGAGTGGGCTAAGGAAACCATTTTCTGCCACTGGTGGTGCGACAGCTCCTTGTTGGCATCAGTTTTCCACTGAAGCATATAACGTGGTTTACTATGTTCGTCATGTCTGTGAGAATGTGATAAATGTAATAAATTGTGGACACCATATTTTGTGGAGGTTCTTTAGACATAAATAATAGTTCAAAGGCTGTAGCCGCGGAGGTCAAAGGGCCTATGTTGGACAATGAGGCAATGAAATGCGTTAATTGGTTGTATTTATAGAGCTGACCTCTGGTCGGAGGTAAGGAAGGTACCAATTGTGTTAGAGGTATCAGCACTGTCTCCTCAAGGACATGGCCCAGCCTGGGGTAATGTACCTCAGTCTGGAACACCTGGCTAGGTGAATGGATTTATTGTATTTCTACACGTCAGGCAAATCCAAGCCGCCTAGAGATTTAGGCAGTATTAAGAGTCGGTTCTTAAGCCTGGGGAGTTTGTTATTCCAAATGAATTTTGTGATCAGGCTCTGAGAGCCTTAAAGAAGGACGTGGGGATAAGTATTGGTAGGGTTTGTATGACGTAGAGAAATCTAGGTAAGATATTCATCTTTATTAAGGCTGCCCTTTCCGAACCAGGACACATGTTTAAGGGACCATTTGGCCGGGTCGGATTTACACACAGCGAACGGAGATTGCAGGTTAAGGGAAAGCAAATCAGAGAGGCCGCTTGTCAGGTATATTCTCAGATATTTGATTTTGTGCTCGTTCCATCGGAATGGGAAGGAGCTTTGGAGGGAGTCCACCACAAGTTGGGGTAATGAGATGTTGAGCTCTTCAGATTTAGAGAAATTAATTTTAAAATTAGAGAGGAGGCCATATGCTTTAAATTCATCTATTACATTAGGTAAGGATGTGACGGGATTTGTTAAGAACAATGAAAGATCATCTGTAAATGCTGCCAGCTTATGGTGGTGTGATCCCATCTCCATGCCCGTTATATCAGGGTTGGAACGGAGTGACGAAGCCAAGGGCGCCAGAGTAAGAATGAAAAGAAGGGGGGATAGAGGGCAGCCCTGTCTTGTGCCATTCGACAGGGTGAACCGGTCCTAGAGGGTTCTGTTAACTCATATGCACGCTGAGGGGGCTACGTATAAAGAGCCTATCCACTGAGGGTCCCACACCTATGCGTTCTAACACAGCATACATACATGGCCAACTCACCCTGTCGAATGCCTTCTCAGCGTCAGTAGACAGTAGCATGGCAGGGGTATTAGTCGTTTTGGCATAGTGGATTAGGTTGAGAATTTTTGTAGTGTTGTCGCGAGCCTCCCGGCCCAGGACAAATTCCACCTGGTCTCGGTGGATGATAGAGGGTAAAAAGGATTTAAGTCATATACTGAGGATTTTGGCAAATAGTTTCAAATCTACATTGAGCAGGGAGATGGGCCTGTAGCTGGAACAGCAGTTGGGGTCTTTACCTGGTTTATGTATGACCGTGATGTGAGCTTCCATGGTCTGGGGGGGAACATGTCATTGTTACTTAGTGAGTTGAGAGCCGAAACTAAAGAAGCCCCCAGGGAATCCCGGAAAATTTTATAATACGCGATAGTTAGGCCATCTGGGCCTTTAACTCTTTCCAGTGGGGGACTCTTTTATAGCCTGTAGCACTTCTTCTACTGTGATCGGGGATTCTAAGTAGTCTACATCACTGTCCTGGAGTTTGGGCTGAAGATTAGCATTTAAGTAGTCAGATATTTTCTTGGCATTGGAAGGGGAGGGCAGGGTTTGGGAGTGGATTCTATGTTATAAAGGGTCTTGTAAAAGTCTCTGAATGCCGTCGCTATTTGGGGCGTCGAATGAAGTATGGTTCCATTCGCGGCTTTAATTCTGGGTATGAAGGATGAGTTGTACCGGTCACTTAGGGATCTAGCCAGTGGTCTTCCCGCTTTATCTTTAAATCTGTATAGGTGACCTTTAATTAGTTGGTGAGAGTATTGGTCTCGCTTATTACACAAGTTGGCTAGTTCAGCTCTTAAAGTGAGTAGGGATTGGTATACCGACGGCTCAGAGTGTGTTTATGGGTTGGCTCTATATTATGGATTTCAGTGAGAAGCTTTATCAAAGAGGCTGAGTGTTGTTTTTTCTTATAGGAGACTATATTAATCAATAGGCCCCCGATGACCGCCTTGTGAGCCTCCCAAATGGTTGTTGGCGATATATCAGGTGAAAAGTTTTCATGGAAATAGTTGCGCAGGGAGTCAGTTAAGGAGGAAACGGTCTCTAGGTCTTTGAGCAGAGACTCATTGAGATGCCAGGTGGTGTGACACTTAATAAGCGAAGGGACATTAAATTGTATTGTTACAGGAGCATGGTCACTCCAGGTGATGTGGCCTATTTCTGAATTGTAGTAGGAGAGGGATGTGCCTGGGTGATATGAATATGTAGTCTATGCGAGAGTGTGAGGGGGCGAATAGTATGTGTAATCTCGGTCGGTGGGGTGAAGTATACGCCAAGTATCGGCTAGCTGTGCGGTGTGAAGGGCCTTTTTGACCCTTTTAATATTGGAGAAGCGTATGGAGGAGTGTCCTGTCGAGGAGTCTAGTCGGGGATCTATGGTCAGGTTAAAGTCATCTGATAGTATGATTACACCTGTTGCAAAGTCTTGATGTCGGTTTACCATAGTACAGAAAAAAGTATGTTGGTTGGTGTTGGGTGAGTATAGGGTAGCTAGTGTTACAGGTTCAGAGTCGAGGGTTCCCTTGAGGAACAGAGCTCGTCCCTCATTGTCTGCCCACTGATCCAATACTGTAAAAGGGAGAGTTTTAGAGACAAAAATTGCCACCCCCTTGTTCTTTTTGAAGGGAGAGTGTGAGAAATATTCTTGTGGGAAATCCGGATTGTGGAAGTTGGGGACCTTATGATGAAAGAAATGCGTTTCTTGCACCATTGCGATTCCAGCAAGGCGAGCTTTAAGTTCCCTAAATAAACGCCAGCCCTTGGCAGGGAAATTAAGTCCTTTTGCGTTTATGGAAACGACATTAATATATGCTAGGTTTGCCATGGAACGTGCCGAAGGGGGGGGGGGGGGTGTGAGGTAGTATGTTGTCCACCCTGTGAGCACAGGGTAACAACATGGGGGTCGGTAAGGATAGGGCAGAAGGGGGTTGTCAGGGTGGGAGGTATGAACAGGATATGAACATGTCGTCAACATAAAAGAAAGGGCAGAGATGCCAAGTGAGACCCTACAAACACTGGGAACAGTCAGTGGCAGGGTTTCACCAACATGTACAAAGGCATAGTACATCTGTGGGGGAAGTGGCTGCAATATCAGTAGGAACATCTAACAGCTAGGGTGTGGGATGCTCTGTATCACTTAGAGCCTAGGGAACAATACTGAGGTATGGCAAGCCAATATCATGGGTAAACCATATGGCACACATCGTGTTTTACATTGGTTGGGGGGCCAAAGTTTTATGGACAAGATGAACATTCAGGTATTTCATCCGATCGTGAGTTTAAGATAATCCTATGAGTAGAGGGGATGCCTGTTGAGAGGACTTCTGTGTTGTTCCAGGACATGGGGGGGGGGGGGGGAGGAGTAGGCGACATAGTGATAAGTCCAGAAGACAATGTCGGGTGTCAGTTTAGTAGTTGCCTAGCAGGGGGGTATTAATGGCTAGTGTTGTACATTTGGCATCTTAGTATGCAGCGAAAGTGTTGGTACCGGAAGGATAAAAAAAACAGCATTACACAAAACACGTTCAACAATACATATCTACACAAGTTAAGAAGTAAGTGCTCCCAGGACAGTACCATAGCCTTTGAGTGATTTGCCACAATAGGGTGCTGACAGGGTAGGGGATGAATAGAGTAACTGGGGTACCGCTGTCTGAGTGATGTCAATGCGTTAAACAATAGCCAGGGGTATGACACATGGGAGAGTGTGATTGTGAATTATCGCTGTTATACCTAGACCTTTGTGCATTTGGAGTGTATGGAGCTTGAAGCTTGTATCTGAAGCCAGAATCACTTGCTGTTATAATAATGTTGTTTAGGGTTGGGAAGCCCTTACAGGGATCATGGTTTTACTCCGTCTATATACGCCTATATTCAGATAGGGGATTACCCCAATCGGGGACAGTTATTAGCCGGATGCTATGTGTCTGGGGAAGGTAAGTAGAAGACATTGAAGGTAAGATCTAAGTCTACCGCTCCCTTAGTGGATCTGAGGTCCGTGAGAGTCTATAGGTCATACAAGGATAAGTTAGCCTGATCAACGGCTGCTGAGGTGTAGATATTCTGCTGCTGGATTTATGGGGCTATGCGGCTGGTGTGAAAGTGGACTATGTAGCAAAAAGTTTTACCCCCCTCCCCCTCTCAAAATCCCTTCTCTTATTTAACCCCTGCTAATAATAAGTTACATTTGGAGAAAAAAGAAAAAAACAGGAAAAATGTGGCATACGATACTGTATTCAGGTACATCAAGTGAACTGCATAGCGTCCTTTCGGTATGAGGGAGTGAAATCACCAAGGAAGAGTCCCCTTGAGAGAGTAGCATCTCTCTGGTTGATTATCTTTCACAAGTTCTTTCCGGGCCAGGGGATGCTCAAGGCAGAGGGGTGGATGCTGACATTGGTGCCAGCTGTGTGTGAGGCATGTCCTGGTGGTGTTTATTGATCAAGGTTGTTGTTCTATCACGGTGTTTGTGCTGGGGTCTTGCAATCCAAGGTTGGTTGTAGAGCATGGGGGTGACTGTGACATCAAGGCCTCTCATTTGCCATTCCGGGAGGTCAGGTTGCTGAATACCCAGTGTGCTACAGAAATGGGGAAGGTCTTTTGGATTTCCGTACGTGATCCTGTGGGAGCCTCTATTCACGTTGATTTGGAGAGGAAAGCCCCACGAGAAGGGGATGTCGCCGGCTCTCAGGAGGTCCTTGAGTGGCTTTAGTTGCTTGCGGGCTTGCAGCGTGGCTCATGTGATGTCCGGCAACAGTTGGATCTTGGCTCCTTTGTAGTCTATGCTTCCTTTCTTCCACGACGCCTTAAGAATCTCTTCCTTTAGTGGGAAAGAGTGAATACAGCAGATTATATCTCGGGGTTGCGGGTTTGAAGCATCCCTTGGACGGAGGGCCCTATGAACTCTATCGAGTCTTATGGTTTTGGTGGGACCCCTGCCCAGGATGGTACAGAAGAGCTCAGGAATTGTACTTTGCAAGTCTTCAGGTACGTCCGGCTCTGGGAGGCCTCTTACCCTTAGGTTGCAGCCTCGGCCTCTATTGTCCAAGTCCACTACATGAAGGGCCAGTTGATCATTGAGATGGCGCTGGTCTTTGAGTTGCAATTCCAGCTTGGCTACTGCCTCACGTATTAGGGATTGGTTGTTTTCTACCTGTTCTAGGCGCTGGCCTTGATTTGCCAGGTCAGACCTGATGTCTCTTAGAAATGTGATATACACACCGCCTATTTTGAAGAAAAAAAATTATTATTATAAACGTATACAAACCCAGCGATACACTGATTGAGGATATTGACAATGAAATATCTCAGTGGATTGGACAGATGAGTCGCATTGAGAAAATAAGCTGCTAGTCTTTATGATAAAACAGTGGGACAAGCCACTGTAAAGGGAAACAGAATGGGAAGGTGTGTAGACAGCGCTTGGCAGTTAAGCAAAGTAAGTGTCAATCAATATAAAAAACCAAAGATAGTAAATTAATATAAAATATATAAATGTAATAATATATAAAAACAAATGCAATATATAAATACATATAGAAAAAATATACACAAATGTAACAAAAAATTACAATAAATTGTTAAAAACAAGAAACAATAATATGTGCCTTTAAATACAAATGTAACCACAGGCAGAGTGTCAAATTACTCACTTGCTGATTAGGTTAGCAAAATACCATGAATAGTACATGGATACAAAAGCATGCTGGTCTGTTTGTTTAGAGGCTGACGAAGTTCCCCGAACGAAACGCGTCCCTCCTGCTAAGTGAAGTTACCTGGCCAGGTTCTAAATTCTTCCTTCCTTACTGACCAGCACGTTTTTGTATCCATGTACTATTCATGGTATTCTGATGTCTCTTAGTTCTTCTTTAATAGTGGACCGTATTAGGTCCACCGCAGTCGTCATTTTGGCTTTCAACTGCGTTAGCAGAGCTGCAAAGTCGGCTTTGGTTGGACCCTCAAGGGCCAATGGGTCATGTGGCAGTGAGTTCTGGGCCTCATCTTCATCAGAGCTCTCCGTTGGGGGCTGATCGATATTTTCAGCCGGCGCCATTTTGGAATCCTCCTGTGAAGGCCATGGCACCGTGAAAGTCCATAGATTCAGAGCCGGGACTAGTTTACTGAGTTCCTTGACCGGTGACTGACGCTTGTGTGGCTTCCCCATCGTGGTTGTTGGGTAAGTAAGGGGCGATGTGTGCGGTTAATGGGCTCTGAGGACGGGAGCTCTGCTGCAATGCGACCGGCTACATCGAGCGCAGGACACGCCCCCCCAATAAAGGTAATTTTCAATCATTTTTATTCTAAACATTCACAGTATAAATAATGTTTAGGGGATACAGTCCCTTTAAGGGTTAAAAAGGCAGATAGACAATAAACCAGAATAACATGTATATCCAATCTGCATCAAAATTAGCACTGGTTCAAAGGTTGAGATTACAGGGTAGTAGAGTCTTGGTTATCCTAAGATTAAGACTTTAGATAAGGTCCCCCCAGCTGATCCCATGCTAAAACGCGCGTGGGGGGGGGGCGTTCTCTACGGTAGCAGAGAGCGAGTCGGTTTCACTTGTGCTTTTATATTAGAAAAACAAGTGAAATCTAACATTTAGTGTTCCTTTAAGTACAAGTCAAGTTTTATCCAATATCACATTATTTTGTGATATTGGAGCAGTGTTCTTTTATTGGAATAATGGCATATTGCTTGTGGGGTTTGAATTAACCAACAAACCAAAAAACGTACTGATTTCTCACATAATGGTAGAATAGTTGCTTCTAGTCCAGTAACTGTGTCAAAAGTCGAGATTGACAAATAAATGGGCTTCCAAATGTTTTGTTTTTGCTACACTAATGGAAGTGTAGAGACATATTGGTTATTTTAAAAAAGATGGTTTTCATTCATAAAATAATCACAATTTATAAAACGTGTCCTGATTCCACTGCAGCATTGAAAGTCAAAAACTCAATTTCAGGCAGGGGTGTTCTTGCCAATTTTGCAATTACTTTCTAAAGTATGGTACTCTAATGGCAGCCTTCTTATAAAATGTATCATTTGTCAACTTTACACACATTCTCTACAGTTCACTTCCTTCACACAAGCCACTTCTGGAGAAAAGTTTGTCATTTCTTTTTTTTTTTTTTTTTTTTACGTCGTTAATGTACAAAAAACAAAGAAAAACATACATAAAAGCAGTATACAATATACAATAAATAAGTACATGATCTTAGTAATTCAAGTTTAGACCAATCAAAAGTAAAGATGTAAGAGCCTGTAGTTGTAAGTTGTAAGTTCCTGTTAGTCAAACTTGCTCAGTCAATCATGCGAGTTAGTCGCTTAACCTTACATACAAATTAAAAATAACTAGTTGAGGGGTTCTCAGAGGGGGGGGGGGGATTTGACACTTTCTAGAGATTACAAAATGGAGGAAGTGGGAGGGGGGGGGGGGAGCACAGCCCCGTCAGTTGGTCGAGCCACGTCTGCAAACCTTGCCCAGTAACGGCAGATAACATCCAGTTTAATTATATTTTTTTTGCCCATTTTTCCCATGTATCTTTATAGAGATCGCCAAGATGGTTATTATAAGCTATAGGTTTTTCCATAGATGCCTGATAGTTTATTTGGTTTACTATTTCATTTTGGTTAGGGACCGTAGTTTCTCTCCAATGACGAGATAAACATATTTTTGTAGCCATTAATATATGAATAACTAAAATATATTGTGGTTTCGAGAGGTTTGGAAAATTAAAATGGAAGAGAACATTTTCTAAAGATAAATTATTTAATTTGATATCTAGACTTTCAAGAAGAGTTAAAGTTTTCTGTTTAAGATCTTTTAACATATGACAGTTCCACCAAATATGTACAAGGGAACCTGGTTCTTTCATGCAACGCCAGCATAGATTAGACGTTTCTGGTTGGAATTTGCATAACTTAGTCGGAACCAGGTACCATCTGTGCAAAATTTTTATAAATATTTCTTGGATATTGATGCAATGAATATGTTTTTTTACTAGTTCGATAGATTTTGCCCAGGTTTGAATTGGGTAGACCTTATCAAGGTCTGCCTCCCATTTTTTGATACTATGGGATTTCTCTTTTTCTCCCCTATTGCTTATATGTTTTCTGATTCTAGATATTAATTTTCTCTGTGGGCCCTCAATTAGATTTTCAATAGTCTTCTCTCCCGTTATGTTTTTATTTCTTAGTAGATTTTTAATTCTCCAATAGGTGAACATTTCGTGTCTTGGGATATTATACTTTACTTGGAGTTGTGAGAATGTATGTATGGTGGTCCCTTCAAGAAGATCTATAATTTTCCCTAAGCCCGCTTTTGTCTTTTAAATCTTTGGTCATAAACTTCAAAGATTCGAGAGGAGTTAACATAGAGATGGAATCTTTGGAATAGAATATTTTTTTAATTGGACTAATGGATTTATATACTTGTCTTATTATAATGTTATCTATGTTTAATTTTTTAAATTCTGATATATCTGTCCAAAAGAGCCCCACAGGGTCAAGGTTATTACAGAGTTTTTTTTCGTATTCATACCAGGTTTTGATTTTGGACTCGCTACTTCCCCATAGTAAAAAATGATAAAACATTATTGTATCGTGTGAAGATATAACATTGGGAAATGAGAGACCTCCTTGAGACCATTTTGTTGACATTGTTTCCATTGCAATTCTAGGTTTTCTAGTTCCCCATACACATGAGGAGAATAATCTATGAAACATATTGAGGATTTTTCTTGGAACTCGCAGTGGGATTACCAGAAAAAGATATTCCAATTTTGGTAGGATATAAGATCTTACTATCTCTATTCTACCCAACCATGATACGTACAGTTTTTTCCACTTTTCTATTGTCTCTAAAAGATCTCGGTATAGTTTCATATAATTCAGTTCTATCCAAGAATCGATATTTAGGTTTACTATAACTCCAAGGTAAGAGATGTTTTTGTTTTGCCAATTGAAGCTATATTTATCTTTCAACCTTAAAATCTGATTTGGTTCTAAATTATTATGTAAAATCTGAGTTTTCTGAATATTGATTTTATAATTAGAGAGAATACTATATTCTTTTATGCAGTTTAGTATAGCTGTAATAGAGGTCTCGGGGTTAGTAAATGTCATGATTATGTCATCAGCGAACAATGTTATTTTTTGTTCTTCTTTATCTAACATTATACCTGAAATTTTTTGTTCTTGTCTAATTTGGGCCGCCAGTGGCTCTACTGAGAGGACATAAAGGAGTGGAGCTAACGGGCATCCCTGTCACGTGCCGTTACTTATTTTAAACCACTCAGAACCCAAACCGTTTCCTTGAACTTTAGCAGACGGGCTTCGATTTTAATTAGGTGTCCTCTCATCACACATTTGAAGGTTGACCAGACAATTTCAGGAGATATTTCGCCTGTGTCATTATAAGTTATAAATTCATTGGCTTGAGATACTAAGAATTCTTTATCTGATTCGGAAGTCATACAGGATTCGTCAATTCTCCAATTAGATTTTCGGCTATATTCACCATTATTTTTAACCTGAATCATAACAGGAGAATGATCTGACCATGTAATCATACCAATACTTGTGGTGTGTGCTTTTTCCAGACTTTTCCGATCCATCAGAAAAAGGTAAATTCTAGAGTAGCTATTATGAACTTTTGAAAAGAATGTAAAATCTCTTTCTGATGGGTGCTGGACTCTCCATATGTCATAGAGGTCATGCTTCAGAAGGAGTTCCTGAACCCACTTACATCGATTTTTATACATTTTATTGGTTTTACTAGTGCATTTGTTACTTTTATCTTGGTTTTCATCTATGATGGTGTTCATGTCACCTCCAATTATCAACACACCCTTCTTAACTCTATCTATTTTCTTTAGTGTTTTTTCAAAGAAAGCCCGGGAAAACTCATTGGGAGCATAGATGTTTACTATAGTGTATGTGATGTCATTTAGATTACATACAATCAGATTATATCTTCCTTCGTTATCTTTATCTTCAAAAAGTATTTCACATTTTATTTTGGCTGCACAGAGTATTGCTACTCCTCTTTTTTTTTGGGTTGACATCTCTGAGCTAGAGATCACTGGAAATCTTGAGAATTTCCATACCCCTGCTCCTTTAAGTTTCCAGTGAGTTTCCTGCACCAGGCATATATCGATTTTTTAATCTACTAGGGTTTTATAAAGCAAGCCTCTTTTTATTGGAGCGTTCAGACCCTGGGCGTTTGCAGACATAAATCTAAGCGTCATCCGACACTGTTGCACCCCCATCCCTCCCACTCCGCCGCCTATACTCCACCCTCCCCTGATGAGAACCCCCAACATACACTTCCACAACATAAACATGACAAAACATTACAAATACAATCTTACGCCACCGTCAATTTTCCATTTTACCGGTGTCTGCCCTTTACTCGTTTAGGGTTATTCAGTTGCTGGTAGTCATGTGTTAGGGGGACCTCTTTATTATATTATTTTTAATGTTCTGATTACATAGGATAAAAATATAAATATACCTATTCTGATTTTGTCCATAAATATTCTGAGGGTTAACCTGAGAGGGTTAACCAAATTTTAGTTTCTTTATTAATATTCTGTTTAGGTTTTTGTTAGGGAGATTATATGTTAAAGCACCATTATCTTTCTCTGTTTTCATTTCTTTTTTTTTCCCTTCCTTTAAATAATTCCTCTCCCCTTCCCTTTTGTCATTTCTTATATTACTAACTTCTGTGTATTACCAACGTCACTAAATGTCATGTGAGAACTAATTAAAAGGACAGTTCCACCTAGCTAATTTTCTGTATGCCATATATGTTTCTTTTTATTTATTTGAGAATATTTATTAGATTTTTATCATAATACAAGTAAAAACCAATACATCAGACAATCACATTCCACATATCCTTGTTCGAAATGTAGTGTAAAATAGAAAAATACATATAAACAGAGAAAAATATCACTATTGCCAGAGGAAAAGGAGGTTCGGAAGGAGAACAATGTTAAGCTCACAGAGACTTGGACCAGCATCAAAGTACAGATTACCTCAAATGAGTGGAGTGAGCTTAATCAACTAGGTGTCCCACATATAGTAATTCTTTGGTGAGTTAGTAAAAGTTTTGCTTAATTTTTTTTTTCCATTTTGGATGTGGATCTGTAATATAATCTGGTTTCTCATCTCTTCCCAAGCTAGGCGATGAGGTTGCTTCCAGTTACGAGTCAGTACAATTTTAAATGCTATAAAAAGTGGATAATGAAGAATTTTTCTTCTGGGCCAGTTCATATGTAGGAAGGCAACTATAGGGGACCTTCTTTATTTAATCCACTATATATGTTTCTAATACACAATCAGCAATATATTTATTACTATTTATTTGACATTTTTAAAAGATCAGAAGGGAGGGGAAAGCGGAGGGGAACAAATGATCTGCTTCTTTTTGTTTATTTTACATTATCACAACAAAGCTAATAAAAGATGAGCAGAGAAAATAAAAGGCTTGTTCTTTATAATGGTGGCATCTGAATATATTATGACATGGGCTGCATTACTTTATTTACAGTAATAGTGAAGAATAGAACCAAATAAAACAGTGCACAGCGCTATACTTAACACTCAATAGAAAATTAAATAAGAAACTTTAGCAACCCAAATAAATTGTTGAATAACTTAGCAAATCAGTGTCTAATTTGGGGGGGATCCCCAGCCTTTGTGTGAAAGTAATTAGTCACAATGAATATCTGGTGATAAAGATCACAACAATTATAGAAAAAGTGCTAAAAATATGTAGAAATAATTCAAAAATTAACTCCATATATAAAAACCAAAACAAAATAGACATTTTTTAATGTATTCATATAAATATGACAAAAGTAAAAATAAACAAAATATAAGTACATAAACAGTAAATGAAGATTAGCAGTTTGCTGGATAGTGTTATAAAGGGAATAAATAAATAAAAACACATAAAGATCAATACACAAAAAACAAATATAAAAGTGCTGGAAGGTCCAGTGGGTTTGTATAGTATAAATCACATATAAGGAAGGAGAAATACAAACAATGTATATATATATATATATATATATATATATATATATATATATATATATATATATATATATACACACACACATACATATATATATATATAGGCAAAATAACAGACACTCACTTGTAGAAACAGTTATTATTGCAAAAAAATTAAAATTATTAACACCTATACCATGTAGTAATGTCTGTATGTCTGACATATTTACTTCAGTCCTAGAATGAGCTCAGCTCTCAGCTTGAACTTACCAAAAAAAATGTATTTTCATTGGCAATTTAGTTGTTCATAACAAGTATCATATAATCAGCAAATTTGTTTATTTTTGTCATTGAAATCACAAAATTGTATACTTACAGCTGTCTTCCTCTTCAGAGATACATTTCAGTACATAACAAGCATAGATGAACCCAGCAAGCTGAAATAAAACAGATACACATAAGGACTATTCAGAATAATTGATCTGTTGCACTGCTATACATGAAACTAATGAGAGATAACAATCATTCAGGACTAATTAACTCTGTTATTATTTACATTTCACCCGAGCACTTTGCCAAGAAACAATCCGTGAAGCAGGTACTGTGTGATGTTACAGGCCAACTAACAATATTGGTTCTGTGAAATGACTTCAAATGAGTGAATAACATAATGCAGGAGTGAAACATCCAATGTTTTAAAGCATTGTAGGGTGCTCACAACTTCAACACTTACATTTGTATTACTTAAAATAAATGTTTTCAAAGGCAATGGAAATTCCATTTCACTTCATATGATCTAACCAATGGGAATGCAACACTTGCTGCCTGTCATGATGCATGCAGTATTAGGTAGTTTGATGCAGACAAGGTTCTCATTATGGGAGCTTCTGTTGCTGTGAACTGAGCATGGCTTCAAATTATTTCACTGGTTTGACTGTTAGGTGGGCTCCATCTCCCATAAGTCAAAGCAGACATAATCTCATTGAAGGCTGGGTAAAATGGCAGCACCCTCCTCATACACATAGCACCGCTGGGGAGAGAATATGAGGTTGTGGTTATATTTTCATTTGAATAAAAGTACCAATTATTTCAGTTTGTTTTGAGGTATCATTTGCTATTCCTTTACAGTTGTCCTTATTTATTTTAATTGTTTAATGTTTTTTTTCCCCTGTTGTTGCAAAGGGTTAAATATATTTACAGATAGGTGACACCTCACACCACTGAACAGAGTCCATTATTTCCAGGTAAAAAACTTCTATGATCAAATAATTTACCAACTTTAAATTAAATTATAGCGGACAATGTCTGTTGTTGAATATTGCACAAAAAGCCGTTATCATGGGTGACCAGCACTAACGGCTATTTGTGTTGAAGCGTTGGGTTGACCGCTGCATGTACAGCCCCCTTTCGCTGCTTTTTCTGTACCTGTAATGATAGCTTGTGTCACATTACTCTGGTATTTTGTCTTTTGGTCTTTTGATTCACGCACTTGTGTGTAAGTATATCAAATATGTTACTGTATTGCCCTTTAACTTGCATTGCTTTATAATAATACATTTGTGTTACTTAAACCTTATCAATAATTGTGTGCTTTTCCTACTATTATATTGTGTTGTTTATGGGGTCAATGTATGATTCCTCTTGGAGTGATGCACCTTGGTGTTTATTTTACTGTATGTACTTTTGGTGTGTCTCTAATACTGTGTATATTTCTACTGGTTACATTTACTCTGTCAGAATCAGGAAACACAAAGAGCCTGTGAAACTCTGTTAATTGCAGGTCATTCTATACTGTCCTATGTGAGCTTGAGCCAAGCATTTTAGGGTGGCATTGCATATCCTATGGTCGTCAACGAGTTAATAGTAATTTAGAATACTTTATAAACTATTTCTGTGTTTTACCCATATATAAATTGCACTCATTTTACTTCCTTATTTATTACTCACATTGATAAGGTAGTATATAATATTTTAATATTGGTGTTATATAATATAAGAATATTTGTGTGTGTGTGTGTATATATATATATATATATATATATAGATAGATAGATAGATAGATAGATAGATAGATAGATAGATATACATATATATATATGTTTTTAAATTGATCATTTGATTTATATGCTTGTTTAATAAATTTAAGTCACACAAGACACCACTCAACCATTTTTCTGCATACTCTTTGTATTTATTTGTTCATTTTAAAACATATACGCTAACAGGCATAGCAAGTTACTATACCTTGAATAGATATCTTACTTTGAACTTCGACTGATTGCTAATTTAGTTATGAAATATTTCTATAACTTTAACCCCAGTGATATACAGTTTTGCTCAATTATATCCACATTTATAAAGGCAAGTGGCGTACTTTTCTTAAACACAATATTTAGATATAACAAAGCATACAAACGTGTGAACAATCTGAACACTTGTTATAAATACCAGAAGAACAGAAGAGAGGTACCGGGCTCCACCGTATAAACCGAGTAGAAATAATCCCTCTGCGGCTTCTGGTGAGGTGCTGCTCCAAAGGCGCCAACCCCGCGCCCGGCAAAAAGCCAAAATCAAAAACAGGAACACAGAAGAGCGCACTCACATTTTCCAGGTAAAAAAGGTAGTGGTTTTAATCTTCAAACGTGAAAGGAATACAAAACATATTCAAGCAGATAAAGTGGGAAGTAGCAGAAACACTTGACGCGTTTCGCACGGTAACCCGTGCTTAATCATAAGTGGTGATTAAGCACGGGTTACCGTGCGAAACGCATCAAGTGTTTCTGCTACTTCCCACTTTATCTGCTTGAATATGTTTTGTATTCCTATCACATTTGAAGATTAAAACCACTACCTTTTTTACCTGGAAAATTTGAGTGCGCTCTTCTGTGTTCCTGTTTTTGATAAATACCAGTTTAGCATTTGGGAAGGTCACTATACTATTTCTATCATGGTGATTGAAAATGGTGAATTTGGAAAACCCATTATACTGTATGAAACCATGTAGTAATACTGAATTGATGTTTAGTGCATTATATGTGCTATTCACAAGTGCATTATGTGCAAATGCTTGCTATATAATTACCTACAGAGCCATTACCTACTGCTTTAAATGCTTTAAACTATGTGTAATATGTGTTAATTCATGAAATGGTGCATTTTTTGGAGATATTAAGCCTAAAGCATATCTATATACAGCTAAACTTATTTTCTAAATGATGATAATAAACCATATACTTTGAGATGAAATGCAATAAAAGAGTCCAAACATATTACTTCCTGCTCTGATTCTAATATATACTCCTGTCACGTTATATCCTGGAGAGATTCATCAGATTAAACTAAGCCTGTCTATGAGTTTGAATTTATCTTCAAGAGAGGTTTTTATTTTGTTTTTGAGATATATTCATATCTGTAAGGTATGTGCTGGAACGAAAAAAATAAATGAAACCTTCAGGCTATAGGACTAACACAGCACTTGGGCAAATAAGCTGTCTAAAAAACACACAATTGGTGTGTACCCATTAGTATTTTGAGTTATAAGTTCCCTTTGAAGTAATAGCAAAGTCCAATGCCAAGTAAGTACTAGATGTACAGTAAGGTGACACATATTTAGAAAAATAGCATAGCCCTGTTTGCATGTGATACACAGTTATGTAATACAGCTATCCTTCAAATGGATTAAACATAACAGATTTTCATGATGTCTTAGTAATACGCTTGTTTAGATATGTTTTAACAGTTCAGTGTTAAAGTATGGTTAGGTTGTCTGGAGCACTGGCAGTTTATAAGTAAGCAAACCTCAGTGTGTTTATTTTCAGAAAATAATTATTACATTGTTACAGTGTAGACTTGCATGTAAGCAGTGCATTGTATTGTATGGAGACTTAGGATCCAGTTTAAGTGCTGGTACAAGCTCTGCCATCAGAGCAGCTTGTCGCTGCTCACATCCATCTGGGGTCTGAGAGAGAGGATCCCTTGATAGCAAAATATATCTGATGTGATTTTAGCAGCAGAAATAATGACTTGCCATTACAATGGATCAGAAAGGAATAGCAATTAGTGAACACAAACAGCATTTTGTTTACTTAGGAAAGCACAACAAACAAACTGAAGCAAATCAAACAATAAATGTACTGGAAAAACACTAGGAGGAAAAAAAGATAAACTTCTAAATGTATCTGACATCACAGCCGAACTACTTGCAGCGCAAAGTAAGACGATATGAAGTATGAGTGAGCATCAAATGTCTAGTAACTAATGCGGACACCAGAATGGGCAACATTCATAATTGAGAACAAAGAGGAAATGCCAGAATGAAGTCCACTCTTTTTTATGTTGGAATTTGAAGTTCTGTGAGGATGTATGCACTGGACACTTCATATAAGACATATTGTAATTGTTATTTTTTTTTTGTCAATTTTGGATGTTTTTGTAGGTTTGCTTATTGTTTAAGCATTTCAAAATTAACATTGATAATATAAAGACATATAATATATATTATATACATAATAAAAAATGCAATATGAAAATCAAAAAGAAAGAAATGCTAAAAATTGCATAAAATGTCCTTTAAAATAACATATTACTCACTGCGCTACTCTATTTATAATACAATAAAAATGTTGAGAACTGATTATTGTTTAGTATCTGGAATTCAAAAAAAGTACAATACAAGTTACAATACATTCAAAAGGATACTGTTGGCTATGAAGGGGGTTTTAATAAAAACTGGAATAAGGTGTTTGTGACAGGTCTGTCAAATGTGTCAAGTGGGGTACACAACTGCGAGGACATTACTTTTTATATACTACTATCAACATCTCCTTGTCAGCTTTAAATACCAGCATTACAAGACATTTTTCTTCAGTGTATTTATTGAGGTTTGGGCTAAATATTCAACCTATGCACCAAACATGTCCTAATAATGCCCCGCTGACAATGTCCTTAATATTTTTAAGTGCATGGTAGGGGCTTAGGTACTTTAGCATTCAAATTATTGTCATGAGAAAATGGATATTTGCCATTTTCCCTCCAATGTACTTTTAGGGTCTGAAAAAATGTTTGTTGTAGTGTGTGGGCTTAAAGTAGTTCATTCCAATAAATACAGCTAATAAATAAAAGAAAGTGTGATTTAAAAAAAATGCTAATAAAAAGTATTTTGAGGTACTTTATGTTTATGCTTTCATTAAAGCATGTCTATTTACGTGCCAATTCCTCACAGCTCACTTTTTATTAAAATGTCAAAGTTAATCCATAAAAAACACTACAAGGAGTTATCCTAGAGCATCATCCATGGGATAGAAACAATAGAAGCAGAAATGTGTAACAGGAACAGAAGCTATGAAGAGATTAATAACATGATGTTCCTATGGGCATTAGAGGCCTAAACCTCATTTACAATGAATAATTTGACGCCTTTCTAGAAGTGGATGTTTTTGTGTCATCTCTGTGTGTATCAGCCTTGTGTAAACATATTAAGTGACTCCTTTGAAGGACAAGACTGTAACTTACACTATGGGAATTATGTTGGGCATGCTTCACCTAACACACAATTATTCTGTCAACATAGGATTATTAATCGCTTTTGTTATTAAATGTGGGTCAAAAAATGCCAAAGTTGTTTGCATCACGAAGAGGTAGAATTTTATTGCATTTCTATCTTCATCAAGCCATGCAGGTGAAACTGGTTTATTAAGTGAAAATGTATATATATTTTTAAAGTAATAGCAGCCATATTTTAAAAGTAAGGGTTTCTGGGAAACCTTATTTAAATAACAATTAAAGCAAGTGCGGATATAAACATTTTGTAATATTATCACTTTATTTGTCATTTCAGTGGCCTCTGTGTCGCAAGCTAATTTTTAATGGTTTGCCCTATCTTGATAGCTTGCGACCCACTCTATCTATCTATCTATTTTTTATAGGTTAAATAAAACTGATGCTCAAAGTGAGCGCTAGTACCATTTATCTAAATCATTACCTGCCCAAACATTCAGACTTAGGCATGCACCTGCAATGTCACTAGGGACATTGGGAGTTATCGTAATTTTTCGACACAGAGGATCTGTTTTCTGCTTCTGTGTTACTGAGACCTGATTACACTAGGGTCTACTCAGTAAAAGAGAGATTCACAAGGAATATCAAACTTAAAATCAATATAGCAGAGTTCGAAAAATTCTCCAATGCAGCTAAATGTTTTTCTAACTCAACTTTTTTTGTTTTTATGTTTTTCTGTTTTTCTAACTCAACTTAAAGAGAATTTCAAATGTAAAGGGACTGGATCACTTAAAATTGCAAGCAAAAGTAGGAGAAAAATGTGTTTTCAATGTGACTATGAAGTCTCCTGTTTATGACATCACATGTGGCCTGATATGCAAATTAACTTCTTTTCAATGGGAAATGTGTAATTTGCATATTAGGCCACAGGTGACGTCATAAATGGGAGATCTACAGAAACTTTTAAAACCCATTTTCCTCCTAATTTCGTCATTTCCATGCAATTTTGCTAATGCATTGTATATGTAATTTTCAATAACTTTTTATTCTCTACGTTACTTACAGTAAAAAAAATGTTTAGATGATATGGTCCCTTTCATTCCCTTCTCAATTCCCTACAATTCTCTCTTTACGGCATAGACCCTTCTGTGAACAGGTCCCGAAAACACAAAATGTCACTTATAGGGCCAAATTTATCAAGGCAAAAAAGGTGCTATTTAAAAAAAAAAAAGTGATAAATTGGGAGCAAACTGCTACAGCATTCCATTGGTTACCATGGTTATTACTACTCTTTTAGCACTTTTTCCTGAATTAGCACCAGTTTTGTCTTGTTATATAAGGCCCATAGTGATTTGGTCCTTTAAACAATGACACATTCTTGAATAATTCACACTGATCATTTTGTAACTGGTTGGATATTGAGGCAGGTGACACATTATTCCCACAGGGGATCCATAAAACATAAGTTTAATTACACACATCAGCACAGCGTTTAGTACTGAAAATATTCACTGACCGTATGTACATTGATTTCACGTTCTAAAAGACAATGAAACACGTGTATGAAACGGAGGCTCCTTCAGGGAATATATGTTGTAGCATATGGCAACTTTCAGCACACACATAAAAAGCAATAGAATGGCTAAATCTGCGTGGGATAACTCTCAGGGTTTTATATGCCTTTTATATGCTTTCCCATTTTAGACATTTGGGAAGGCTGTAGAATAATTTAATCATCTAGCTTTGGTATTTCAATGCCTGAGGCAGATGTAAGTTTCTTATCACGAAGCCTCTCTGTGGGTCACCCCTTGCCATCAGCTAGACATGATTGTGGGGCTCAGATAAGAAAATCGGATTCTTTATTCTTAAGATCTGAGGGAAGTACAGAAAGAGATCACTGATTAGAGCCCATTGAATAGATGAACAGGTTTACATGAAAACATCTGATGCAGGGAGACTGCCATTCATTTAACTTGTTGAGGAAATTAGTTGGCATGCGCAGGAATCACATAGAAGGAATAAAATAGCACTAGAATTTAATTCTGCACTACAAAAACTGGAGATCTATTAGTATGGAAAAAAAAATAGACAGAAGGTTTTAAGCAAACCTCACTGTGAATCCATAGTTTGGGATATTCATAGGTGACGTTAATAACCGCAATTGTTAGATTCTTGAAATGAACGAAAAGAACACATGATGAAACCCATAATAGACTGTAGACAAAGTCATAAATCTTATCTAATTAAGATTACCTTTAGAAAAAAAATAAGGATTTTTTTTTGACACTGCAGTGCTACTGCATCACAAATAAATTGTCCCAAATTCATTAAAACTTGATTGTGTCATTTTTATCCGTGTTATATTCTTATTCCTTAATGTACTTATGATTTAAGTTGGTGTTAGTATGTGCCATTTACTGTCATTTTACTAATGTCTATCACCCAACATCCAATACTATATTAGAAACACGCATGACAAAGAGAACACTGAGAGATGTAAAGAGGGTCAAAATACCTTCTATCCACTCCCGCCCTACCCATACCTCTCACCCTCTGGTAGGGAAACACAAACAGATGGAGAGGATACAAAACATACAATTTGTTATTACCTCACATAACAAAGCTTATCTTTTTTTTCAATCCTTCTCCTTTTTTCTTTCTCTTTCCCTCCCCTCCCCCCCCCCCCCCCCCCCCACATTTTATTAGAAAAATACAAAATGCCAAGTACTTTGGCACCATTGTAAAACCTAACAAACAAACATATACATATATGGATTGTGCTTAAAATATTACATCTCTAACCATTAGATGCCCAGAGCTCTGAGGGGGTCGGTGTACAGAAGGAATAAATGACCTGATGCTAGGTTCAATACCAAATCCCTCTAAATGACATTCATTTAAAATTGTAACTCAGTCATCCCATTATTTGTATGCTTTAATTAATTCCAGTTATATTGCGACACTATTCTGATCTCCATGAGGCATTGGTTTATCAAATGTGCTTTTATTTTTGTCCAGATGATTAAGTCTGTTGATCTCCACTTTTTTGCTATCTCCAGCTTAATGGCTGTAAGTAAGTGAGTAATAAATTGTGCTTCCCTCCCTGATTTCTTTGGGAAGTTTATATGCAGTAATGCTTTCTCGGGGGTTAGGGTGCATTCAGGGCCGGCCTTAGGGGTGTGCGACCTGTGCGAGCGCACAGGGCGCAACACCCCAGGGGGCGCCCGCCCGCCAGGTAAAAAATAAAAAAAAAAAGTAAAAAAAAAAAAAAAATGCCGGTAGAGGCAATGGCTGGGGGGGATCAAAAGATCCCCCCTCACCAGCCCTCTGCTCGGCATGCTCTGCTTGGTCCGGGGAGGGGGCGGAGCTAACCGGCACAGCGGTGTAGCTCCGCCCCCACCCCGGGAAGGTCTGCATTACGGGGAGCCCCGGGCATCATGAGATAGTGCTGCTCGGCTCCCCATGCCTGCATTAAGCATGGGGAGCCCGAGCAGCACCTTCTCATGCTGCCCATGGCTCCCCGTAATGCAGACTCTGCTCTGCTTCCCGGGGTGGGGGCGGAGCTACACCGCTGTGCCGGTTAGCTCCGCCCCCTCCCTGGATACACCTTTTCAGGCAAAGGTAAGGGAGGGGGGAGAGAGACAGAACAGGGGTTAGGGGGGAGAGACAGAACAGGGGTTAGGAGGGAGAGACAGAACAGGGGTTAGGGGGGAGAGACAGAACAGGGGTTAGGGGGGAGAGAGACAGACAGAACAGGGGGAGGGGAGAGAGAGACAGACAGAACAGGGGTTAGGGGGAGAGACAGAACAGGGGGAGGGGAGAGAGAGACAGACAGAACAGGGGGAGGGGAGAGACAGAACAGGGGCAGGGGGGAGAGACAGAACAGGGGCAGGGGGGAGACAGAACAGGGGGAGGGGGAGAGAGAGAGAACAGGGGGAGGGGGGAGAGACAGAACAGGGTTTAGGGGGGGAGAGAGACAGACAGAACAGGGGTTAGGGGGGACAGACAGAACAGGGGGAGGGGAGAGACAGACAGACAGAACAGGGGGAGGGGAGAGAGAGACAGACAGAACAGGGGTTAGGGGGAGAGACAGAACAGGGGGAGGGGAGAGAGAGACAGACAGAACAGGGGGAGGGGAGAGACAGAACAGGGGCAGGGGGGAGAGACAGAACAGGGGCAGGGGGGAGACAGAACAGGGGGAGGGGGAGAGAGAGAGAACAGGGGGAGGGGGGAGAGACAGAACAGGGTTTAGGGGGGGAGAGAGACAGACAGAACAGGGGTTAGGGGGGACAGACAGAACAGGGGGAGGGGAGAGACAGACAGACAGAACAGGGGGAGGGGGAGAGAGACAGACAGAACAGGGGTTAGGGGGGAGAGACAGAACAGGGGGAGGGGAGAGAGAGACAGACAGAACAGGGGTTAGGGGGGAGAGACAGACAGAACAGGGGGAGGGGAGAGAGAGACAGACAGAACAGGGGTTAGGGGGGAGAGACAGACAGACAGAACAGGGGGAGGGGGAGAGAGAGAGAGAACAGGGGGAGGGGGAGAGAGAGAGAACAGGGGGAGGGGGGAGAGAGAGAGACAGACAGAAAAGGGGCAGGGGGTAGAGACAGAACTGGGGGAGAGAGAGAGACAGAACAGGGGACGGGGGAGAGAGACAGAAAAGGGGACGGGGGGAGAGAGACAGAACAGGGGACGGGGGGAAAGAGACAGAACACAGGGAGAGAGAGAGAGACAGACATGGCAAGGAAGAGGAAAGGGACAAACATGGGAAGGGATAGATACACAAACATAGGGGGGTGAAAGAGACGGGGGGGGGGGGGGGCGCCACGTGGGAAGCCCGCACAGGGCGCCGGAACACTTAAGGCCGGCCCTGGGTGCATTCACTCCCAACTCCGTGGGTCAATTTTTTCGAAATTTTCTGCCAAAGGTTATTTATAATGGGGCAACCCCAGAAAAAAATAAGATTTTTAATTATTTGTAATTACAATTCTTTTTTAACAAAGACTAGAACTGTCTTATCAATATTAATGATCTGTATTGGCAAAATGTACAAGTTGGGAAACAATCAAGTGACATGTTTCATGCATGATTGTCAGTCTAATGTTGAGCTGAATATCTGTAATGTCCCGTTCTGGAGGTCCCAGTGGGTAGAAGCACAAGATGCAGCCTAGCACACTAAAGTGAGTGAGACAAGGAAATAGCGGTACTCACGGGAGAGAGACAGCAGATGGGCAGAATAGCCAGAAACAATCTGGCATGCAAAGAGCAGTCAAAAAAGGAATCCAGGGTCACATAGGAAGGCAGCAGGCAATATGTAGTCAAAAGGCAACAGTTCGGGGTCACAGAGGTAGAGAAAAAAGTAAATCTGGGGTCATAGAGGCACTCAACAGGAAAAAACGTAGTCAAAAGACAATCCAGGGTCACAAGGGTATGAGGAAGGCAAATGAGTGGTCAGGGAAAAACAAAAGGGTCAGAACCAGGAAGTTCAGCAGTAAGCAGGGAGCACAAGGAAGGATAGATTAACTAGCAGCAGGAAGATCAAATAAATGAGCACCGGCATTAGGGCTGTCCAGCGTGGCATCCCGCAATACATCACAGGCCACACCCCCAAGTACTATTTTACCCACTTTGCAAAATGCGACTCTGCTCCTTCCTCTGATGTCAACACCACCGCGCCACCACTGTCCCCAGCTCCCCGCGAGGATGCAGGGAGTGAAGAGGCGGATGGCAACAGATGCCATCACCTAAAGGAACAGGACCAAGCTACATGTCAGTGCCCCCTGCCATGGTGAAACATGAAGAAGGCAGCCTGTGACCACAAGGTATGGGCCTGACAGTATTCAAACAAGTCAGTAGACCTGTTTTCCCCACATAAATCCCCAGTATAATAGTGGATTCAGAGTAAGGGTATGCACATAAGGGCTGCTTATCCATGGGCCCATTGAAGGTTTCCTGCTGCCTTTACCTATAACTAATGTGGTATGTGCTTAATGGGTATATTCTGGAAATGCATTCCAGGGGGTTATATTAACACACTTGAGCAATCTATGGCTGTCAAATTTGAAAATGTTTTAAGGTCAAACATATAGACAATATCAAGCATGATGCAGGCTTATAATATGCCTTAAGCGTAGTAGGCCAAATCTACCCTTCAGTGCTATTAAGAGCGTATTGGCAACATATTTAATTACCTTCATTATAATTTAATTACATATACATTAGTATCCCAATCTATCCTTTATTACTTCAATAAAGCACTTTATAGAACCAAAAGAAGCCATGTTGCTTTGATGAGTTAAACCTTTTGGTTTTGCTTCAAAATAGTCTTTTTTAGATGCATTGTCATATTAGTGCTTTCCTAATTTATTATTCCCCAAAACTTCCCTCTGGTTAGATTTACAAAACACAATGCTCCCAGCAGCCTTGTTACTTAATTCAAATATAAACATATTGCTGTTTAGCACAATAAAATAACAGACTTGGGAAACACTACACATTTTAATAAGCTCTGTTTTCTTTAATAGTAATTCAATTTTTCACATTATTTAGAAGAACTCAGTTCTCAAAATAAATAGTTAATGTAGAATAGTTTTATCTTATAATAAGGGGATGTGCAAAACATATCTAGAAATGAATGGCAGTGATGCTTGTAGGTGTATGGAATATGCATTCTAGCCACAGGTCCGTGTCTCTCCAGAGATCACATCAAGTCCAGTATGGTGACAATATAAACATCATTTACATCTTTATATTACCCATTAAACTGTGGAAGTTATATGAATTACAATTAAGCACTCCTCCAGGATATATTAATATTGTAAAAAAAAAAAAAACTTTTTTACGAAGCAGTCAGATTGCAGATTCTATAGTATTTAGTTTATTGTTAGAAATACAGATAAGGACTCAATTATTTAACATATATATATATATATATATATATATATATATATATATATATATACACAAAGTGGGTATGTGTATTATCAGTGGTGGTGTATTTTTTATATGGGGATTGGATTTGTTCACCAGCCCTATTACCACTTTCAAAAACTTGCACAGTCTATGTTTTTTCTTTTACTCTATCAACAGTTAAATAATACTATTTATTATAAGATATAGCAGGGACGTTATGATGGTACAAGGTAATACATAAGACCAAGTCACATATTTACTTGTAGCCTTTATGATCTGCTGTAAAGGATTTTTTTATATACTAAAAGCCATATACATCCCATCATTAAAGCAAAAGTCTGATGGTGGATGGCTTTTTGTTGTGTATTTTCTAGGCTAGTTTGCAGGTCCTCCTTAAATTAAGCAGGAGTCTGCTCATTTATCCCAACATAATAGCAGATATTTGCATTACGTTTCTGTTTTACTAACTCTTGACTACTGAACAAGCCTAGCAAACAACATAAATGTAATACTTGCTACATATGATCCACTTTTCCAAAACACTTTTCAATAGTACAATAATAAAAGGTACCAGATGCAAGAACAGATGTGACTCCTACAACAGTACAAAATACATGATCGTTTAAATAAAAATGTGAGATTATATTTTTTTTAAGATCTGAGATAGCAAAATCGTTATACCAAAAGCTTGTTTCCTGAATCATAATCATTAAAGAAAATACTAGTAGTAATTCACTTTAAATTTCAAAATTCTTGCCTATTGGGGTGGGGAGATAGTTTAATGTGTGAACACAGATATTGGCAACCAATATCTGGAGAAATATTGTGTGGCACTTTCTTTGTATAGTCTTTGCATCACACAACTTTTCTCCGGTTTGTACAGTGCTGTATTTACCGCGAGGCATCCTAGGCGGATGCCTAGGGCGGCAAATTTTTTTCCCATCACTAGGGGAAAAAAAAAATAAAAAATAAATAAATTTTTTTTTTTAAAAAACGCGGCCCTTTAAAAAAATAGACCGCGCTTGCAGGCAGAGACGGAGGTGAGAGGGGATCGGACGATCCCCCCTCACCATCGCTCTGCCTGCCAGGCTGCACGGGGAGCCGAACAGGCAGCACAGAGAAACCTCCGTGCTGCCTGTTCGGCTCCCCGTGCAGTGTGCCGACACGGAAGTGCCGACAGTCACGTGACAGGCGCGCTGACGTCATACGCGCGCCCGGTCACGTGACCTGTCGGCACAATCGCAGGGAAGCCGAACAGGCAGCATGGAGGGACCATGCTGCCTGCCTGCCAGGGAAAGGTAAGTGCTGATGGGAGACTGTGTGTGTGTGTGTGTGACTGAGTGTGATGGGAGACAGTGTGTGTGACTGAGTGTGATGGGAGTCAGAGTGTGTGACTGAGTGTGATGGGAGTCAGAGTGTGTGTGATGGGAGACAGTGTGTGACTGAGTGTGATGGGAGTCAGAGTGTGTGTGTGTGACTGAGTGTGATGGGAGTCAGAGTGTGAGTGTGTGTGTGTGTGTGACTGAGTGTGATGGGAGTCAGAGTGTGTGTGTGTGTGTGTGTGTGTGACTGAGTGTGATGGGAGTCAGAGTGTGTGTGTGTGTGTGTGTGACTGAGTGTGATGGGAGTCAGTGTGTGTGTGTGTGTGACTGAGTGAGATGGGAGTCAGAGTGTGTGTGATGGGAGTAGGAGTGTGTGACTGAATGTGATGGGAGTCAGAGTGTGTGTGTGACTGAGTGTGATGGGAGTCAGAGTGTGTGTGATGGGAGTAGGAGTGTGTGACTGAGTGTGATGGGAGTAGGAGTGTGTGACTGAGTGTGATGGGAGTGTGTGTGTGATGGGAGTATGAGCTTGATGTGAGTCTGAATGATGGGGCATGTCTTAGGTGTGTAAGGTGGGTGTGCAGCTTGGGTAGGGGGGTGCCCGGATTTTGTCTGCCTAGGGCAGCACAAAATCAAGATACACCACTGGGTTTGTACATCTGTCAGGTATAGACCCTTTACTATATTTTTAATATTTCAATGCACACTGCAGTTGGAAATTAAGCATCTCATACAGGGCCGCTATAAGAAATTTTGGGGCACCTTTCCCTTCCACTTTTCAGAGGTGGAGCAATTTGGCAGAGGTAAAAAAAAAAAAAAAGGATCCACTGCTTTGGGCTTTGTCCCTTTGTCCCTTGGGCTTATTTTAAGGGAAAATTCCTACTGCCTGTCAAAGGACAACGGTAGGAAAAAAAAAACCAATCCATCATGTGTAGGTGGTTTATATAGAAAAGTACCCTATAGATTCATTTTTGCTCCAAACAGCTATAACAGGGAGCAGACATGTTGCTTACAGTCTTTGGTCAGATATTCCTTTAGCTGACCCAAGTTAAATGGAGACCTAACCTAAGATTCTAAAGAACATGTCTGTCACCTGATAGGGCTGAATAGAGCTACATATGATGCAATATTTCAATAAAACATAAATTATTATATCATGCCAATAAGCAGTAAATACATAAACTTGGTATATAATACCAATGAGCAATAAATAAATAAACTTGGTATATGATGCCAGTAAGTAGGAAATGCATGAACTTTGAATATGATGTCAAATGAAAAATTGGTGTGCCCAAACTGGCTGCCTGAGCCATGTTTGCCCCTAAACAGCCTGCCTTTGTCATCTTTGCTCCAAAACTGCTTCATTACCCCCATAACAGCCTGCCTGTGCCATCTTTAACACCAAATTGCTGCAATACCCCATAACAGCCTTCCTGTGCCATCATTGCCACCACATAGCCTCCGTTCCCCCAAAACAGTCTGCCTGTGCCATCTTTGCCCCAAAACAGCACGTTTACTCCCAAAACAGCCTTCTGTTATTCACAACTTACACCTAGGTCTAGCTGCTTTTTGTAACTAGCTATGAATGGGTCCCTGTGTTTTGGCATAATTCATGAGCAGCATGGCCAGTTTAACTTTGTAAAGATCCCATCACCAAAACTCATTACTAAGCACATAGAAAATCCTTATTTTTTGTTATTTACCAGGGGGATTTCAGACCTATAAGAATGGGAACACCACAGGTGAGAGCATCTAGCCAGAGAGTGGATGTCAGAAGCAGCTTCCCCAAGATGAGGAAGGAAAAATAGATGAGCAGTCTTCACTGAAGTTGAAGTTCTGTCAATGTAAATCTGTAGACAATGAAGGACATCTAGATGGTGCCAGTGGGCCTCATCAGGAGATGATGGGTTTGTAAAGAATTTGGTTATTACAGTCTTTGTTGAGATTAGGGGACTAATAAAACTATTTAGAAAATTGGGCAGACTAGATGGACTGAATGGTTCTTATCTGCCGACACATTCTGTTTCCATGAGATAGAATAAAGACACAACCTTCCGGAGAAATTCCTTTTTTGGACAGAGAACAACCTGGTCTTGAAAGAATAATGTGTAAGGAAACTACATGAAGAAGGCTTACAATTCTGAACATCTTTTGGCTGAAGTCAGAGCCAATAACAACAGTGTCTTCAGAGTCAGAAGCCACAGCATAATATCCTTCACTGGTTCAAATGGGGAACCAACTGTGATATAGAACATGCAGAGGAAGTGTTTGATTCACCATTCCATGGGGTTGTGGCGTAAGGCCAGGTTATCTAAAAGGCAGGGAAGATTTTCGCACCACACGAATCACAGGAGCATCCAAAAGAATTTCTATTTCTAGAAAAGATCTTTCAGTTAGGAAATTTCCACGTAGTTGTGATCAGTTCTTTCCTAGCATCATGAACTGTGAAGGAGGGGTGCTGGTGAAATATTTATCCAAACTCTCAGTAGCAGGTTCTACCTCAAGATTCTTAAGGACCCCAGTATCACCTTCCTCTTGGTCCGAAGAATGAGGTAACTCTGAACTGAATGGATCCTCAAGATCAGATTCGATTTGGAAGGAACACTCTTCTTCACTGCTTGGTTAATGAGTTGTAACACATAAAAATATATACATATAACTATTTTTTAGAAATAGAAAACAGAAAATTGGCATATGCATATGTATTCATCCCCTTTGTTATGAAGCCAATAAAAAGCTCCGGTGCAATCAATTACCTTCAGAAGTCACATAATTAGTGAAATGATGTCCACATGTGTGCAATCCAAATGTCACATGATCTGTCATTACATATACAAACCTTTTTTGAAAGGCCCCAGAGGCTGCAATACCTAAACAATACCTAAACCACTAACCAAACATTGCCATGAAGATCATGGAACTCTCCAAACAAATAAGGGACAATGTTGTTGAGAAGTACAAGTCAGGGTTAGGTTATAAAAAAATATCCAAATCTTTGATGACCCCAGGTGCACCATCAAACCTGTCATAACCAAATGGAAAGAACATGGCACAACAGCAAACCTGCCTAGAGACTGCTGCCCACCAAAACTCATGGACTGGGTAAGGAGGGCATTAATCAGAGAGGCAGCACAGAGACCTACGGTAAGCCTGGAGGAGCTGCAGAGTTCCACAGCAGAGACTGGAGTATCTGTACATAGGACGACAATAAGCAGTACACTCCATAGAGTTGGGCTTTATGGCAGAGTGGCCAGAAAGCCATTACTTTCAGCAAAAAACAAAATGGCATGTTTTGAGTTTGTGAAAAGGCATGTGGGAGACTCCCAAAATGTATGGAGGGAGGTGCTCTGGTCTGATGAGACTAAAATTGAACTTTTCTGCCATCAAAGAAAATGCTATGTCTGCCGCAAACCCAACACATCACCCAAAGAACACCCCCCCACAGTAAAACATGGTGGAGGCAGCAGCCGACACTGGGAAGCTGGTCAGAGTTGAGGGAAAGGATGGATGCTGCTAAATACCGGGATATTCTTGAGCAAAACCTGTACCGCTCTAGGCTAGGACCAAGGTTCACCTTCCAGCAGGACAATGACCCAAAACACACTGCTAAAGCAACACTAGAATGGTTTAAGGGGAAACATGTAAATATGTTGGAATGGCCTGGTCTAAGCCCAGACCTCAATCCAATAGAAAATCTGTGGTCAGACTTAAAGATTGCTGTTCACAAGCGCAAACCATCCAACTTGAAGGAGCTGGAGCAGTGTCACAACCTGGGATAACAGACCAGGGAGGAGCCTCGTTGCTGGGCATTGTGTGGGGTCTGTCTGCACCTCACGATGCATAACTGGGACTGGACTGATACTGGACTGGTAGCTGTGACCAAACTGAGACAGGACTGGTAGCTACTGCAACAGGTTTGGAAACAGAAGAGTGTTATTCACCCGAATGGTATTATACCCTATGGTTGAGCCTCAGGTAAATGACCACCCAGGACTTGTACACTGACTGCAACCGCACACTGAAGCAGAGATACACAAGGAGTACTGGATGAGAAGGATAGTCAGCAGGCCGGGTCATACACGAAACAGGAACAAGGTACAACGTAGGAATTCAGAAGGCAAGGTCACTAGACAGGCAAAATTGTCGAGGCAGGCAGAAAACAGCAGAGTCAAAAACAAGCAGGAGTCAGAACCAGAGAATCAATAATCAATGAACTAACGTTAGATCTAGACACAAGGCACTATCACAGGCAGCAACCAAAGCAATGCAAAGGCACTGATTGCCATAAGCTGCTGGTTTAAATAGGGAAGGGCTGAGGATAATGAGGCAGCTGACAACAGTAGTAGAATGGCCAAACTACAATAGCGGCCACTAGAGGCTGAAGAGAAAACAGCCACAAACCCAGAATAACCATGACAAGCAGTTTTGCAAGGAGGAATGGGCAAAAATCCCAGTGGTAAGATGTGGCAAGCTCATAGAGACTTTGTGATTGCTGCAAAAGGTGGCTCTACAAAGTATTGACTTTAGGGGGGTGAATAGTTATGCACATTGACTTTTTCTGTTATTTTGTGTTATTTTTTGTTTTCTTCACAATAATAATAAAAAAACATCTTCAAAGTTGTGGGCATGTTCTGTAAATTAAATGATGCAAATCCTCAAACAATCCATGTTAATTCCAGGTTGTGAGGCAACAAAACATGAAAAATGCCAAGGGGGGTGAATACTTTTGCAAGGCACTGTATTTTGGATGAGGATGACATGGAGTAAGGGCAAGCAACCAGGGCAGGCTGGAAAAAGGAAGGGGGTGCAAGAAAATTAAGAATACCCATAATAGGCAATAAAATACCATAATAAAATAAAGAGACCAGTAAAGAGGAGGCCAGCTGGGACCAAAGCAGACCTGCACCAGAAGACCAAGAAGCTGGCCAAAGGTCTGGAAGAGAGAGGACCCCAAAAAATACCCACCCCAAAAAAGGAGGGACTATGAGGGAGGACCACAAAGAAGCGTGGAACGCCTAAGCAATTCGCCACACCAAAAATAAATACATGAATGGGAGAAAAAAATTCAGCGTGGAGCGCAGATGTGTTCCACTGCTGATAGAAATATATCAGAATACTGTGCATTGTTGAAAAAGACACATGGAACGCATATGTATGCTACCACCGGTAAACCAAAACCAGATAGCAATAAAAAGAAAGTTTGCCCAGTGGCTAGGGAGTGGTGGAATGTAACATATGCATTCCACCCCCAAAGGAGACAAAAAGATACAAAAGAGAAGTCCATAAAGGTTTCCTTACATGGCCAATCATGCTCATCATTTCAGAAATGCAGCAGGAAGGGAACATCTGCACATAAACATCATCTCCCATACCAGTCCGCCAACATGGATATTGATCCCAGATAGACTCTGACAAACCATACTGGGCCTCAAGATGAGAGAAACATCCCATGGAGTTTATTGCATGGCATTTCTTGCAAGGGGATGTTAGAAGAGAAGCTATGTAGGTCTTTTTAAAAGCAACATTACAAGAAATTTTTTCCTGAAAGATCATGTTTACCATGTTAACAGTTCAGTTTTTGTGAATAGTGTGTTAAACATGTGTTAAATGGCTAACACGACTGTAATGTCTAAACATAAATGACTTTTAAAGAGAGACTTATCCCTCCACATAACCGTTCCCTTCTGTCTGATTAAAAAGGCTTTTGAACATTGACACGCTAAGTTTAAAATGTCTTGTTATTCATAAAAAAGTACAAAATTGTGAAGTATTGCTCATACTCTCATCTATTGATTGCTACTTGTATAATGGCTCCTGACCCATACTATCACAAGCATGCTGCACTTTATGACGCATACATGTTGAAGAGACATTTTTATTTCAGGAAATCTTTTTTCAGCTTTGTTTTTGCAAGCCTGAATTTTCAATGCCTTTCATTATGTTCTCTCCACAGCTAAGAGCTAGGGCTATGTGAGCTACAGAAACCAGTTCAGATACAGGGCAAAGTGAAGAGGCATTTATGGTGACCCTTTACGAATTATTATTATTTTTTTTTTTTTTATACCTGGGAGCACATTGGGCTGAGAAATGCTGAGATTCTACTTAATCACCATTAGTTTCATCTTGCTTTATGTGGGGACAAAAAGTGTCTGGATCAATACAAGTTTTAAAAGAATTACTGGCATGACAAATGAACAATGTTACTGTGACAACTCTCGGTAGCTTAACTGAGAATTGCAAAAAAAAAAAAGCAACAATTGGTCTGAACGCATTCTTAAATAATGTAATAGTGAAGTAATTACTGTCAAGACTTACAAAATGAAGATTTTTTTTCTTTATGATTGATAAAGTTTTAATAGCTATGTTAATATTGGCCTGCTGACCTTATTGAATGAGCTTTGATTGGAATACATATCCGTTTTCAGTTTTTTAATTGTACTTTTAGCTCCAATAACCACATGTGCTTGTTTAATGTTGTTGGCTAATAAGTTTAATCTTTAGAGTAGAGAAAACAAAAATGTCAGTGCTCTAAACGTGTCACAGACAGGTACTGTATCACCTAAACATTGTTTTTAAAATGAATGTAAAGATTTTTTTTTAATAAAATATTATCTATAGATTAGGAGAAAAATGTTTTTGTTTTTTTTACATGTGTCTTTGGAGTCTGCTGTTGATGACATGATTTGTGGCAAGATATACAAATTTAAATGAGAGATGTGTCATTTGCATATTAAGCCACAGGTGAACTGTGGTTTAATAAACTAATTTTTCTCCTAATTTAGGCATTTGTTTGCAATTTTGCTAACACAAAGTTTAGATCTTTTTCAATCATTTGTTATTCTCCATATGCACAGTAAAACAATGTTTACGTGATGCAGCCAATATGATGCTTAGGTATGAGCAACATTTTTATTTTCCCTGCTTGCACATACTTGAGGTTGTTTAGTTGAAGTTCATGGGTTGATTGAGGGGAGGCTAAATTAGCTCTTTTCCAACACATTAAAAATATTTTATTAGTGGTATAGACTGCTTTGTCTGACCAGGGGACAGTGCCGCCATCATAAATTTCAGGGTCCCTTACTGAAAACAATTCTGGGCTCCCCCCCCCCACGATAGTTTATCAATTAATATGTGACTAAAAGCCTGGGGTCCGCATCCGCTGGATGTCACATATTAATTGATAAACTATCAAGTGGGGCACCAAATGTGACAAGTGACCAGTAACAAAATCCAGACAGATATAGTCAGTGTCAGATGAGTTAACCCCTGGATTGCTTGACATATATAGGCAGTGTCAGATTAGTTACCCCTGGATGGCTAGACAGATATAGGCAGTGTCAAAGGAGTTAACCCCTTGGGTGGCTATACAGATCTAGGCAGGGTCAGAGGAGTTAACCCCTTGGGTGGCTAGACATATCTAGGCAGTGTCAGAGGAGTTAACCCCTTGGGTGGCTAGACAGAAGCAGTGTCAGAGGCATTAATCCCTTGGGTGGCTAGACAGAGGCAGTGTCAGAGAAGTTAACCCCTTGGGTGTCTAGGCCGATATAGGCAGTGTCACAGAAGTTAACCCCTTTATCCACACACTCCATCACACACATATACAGACAGTTTGTCCCTCACACTGACATACACACACTCACTTACACTGACATACGCACACTCTCACTCACACTGACATACACACACTCACTTACACTGACATACGCACACTCTCACTCCCACTGACATACGCACACTCTCACTCATACTGACATACGCACACTCTCACTCACACTGACATACACACACTCTTACTCACACTGACATACTCACACACTCACATTGACATACGCACACACTCACTCACACTGACATATGTATACACACTCACTCACACTGACATACACACACACACTCACTCACACTGACATACACACTCACACTGACATACACACACTCTCACTGATATAGGAAGTGTCAGAAGAGTTAACCCCTTGGGTGGCTAGATAGATCTAGGCAGTGTCAGAGGAGTTAACCCCATGGGTGGCTAGACAGATGTAGGCCATGCCAGAGGACTTAACCCTTGGTGGCTAGACAGAGGCAGTGTCAGAGGAGCTAACCCCTTGGGTGGCTAGACAGATATAGGCAGTGTCACAGAAGTTAACCCCTTTGTCCACACACTCCATCACACACATATACAGACAGTCTGTCACTCACACTGACATACACACACTCACTCACACTGACATATGCACACTCTCACTCATACTGACATACGCACACTCTCACTCACACTTACATATGCACACTCTTACTCACACTGACATACACACACTCACACTGACATAGGCACACACTCACTCACACTGACATACACACACACACACTCACAGTGACATACACACTCTCACTCACAGTGACATACACACTCTCACAGTGACATACACACACTCACTCACACTGACATACACTCACTCTCACTCACACTGACATACACACTCACACTGACATACACACACTCACACTGACATACACACACTCACTCACACTGACATACACACACTCTTACTCACACTGACATACACACCACTCAGTCACACTGACATACACACACTCACACTGATATACACACAATCTCATTCACACTGACATACACTCACTCTCACTAACAATAACATACACACAGTCTTACTTACACTGACATACACACACTCACTTACACTGACATACACACTCACTTACACTGACATACACACACTATCACTCACACTGACATACACACACACTCACTTCCACTGACATACACACACTCACACTGACATACACACACTCTCACTCACACTGACATAAACACTCTCACTGACAGTGACATGCTCACTCTCACTCACACTGACATACACACACACTAACTCACACTGAAATACACACACTCACACTGACATACACACTCTCACTCACAGTGACATACACACACTCACTCACAGTGACATACACACACTCACTCACACTGACATACACTCACACTCACTCACACTGACATACACACACTCTCACTCACACTGACATACACACACACTCACTTGCACTGACATACACACACTCTCACTGACATACACACACTCTCACTCACACTGAAATACACACACACTCACTCACTCACTCACTCACACTGACATACATGCTCTCTCACTCACACTGACATACACACACTCACACTGATATACACGCACTCTCACTCACACTGACATACACTCACTCTCACTAACACTGACATACACACACTTTTACTTACACTGACATACACACACTCATTTACACTGACATACACACACTCTCACTTACATTGACATACACACACACTCTCACTTACACTGAGATACACACACACTCACTTACACTGACATACGCACACTCTCACTGACATACACACACTCTCACTCACACTGACATACACACACACTCACTCACACTGACATACACACACTCACACTGACATACACACACTCTCACTCACACTGACATACACACACACTCACTTACACTGACATACACACACACTCACTTAAAGTGGTGTGTTTTAACTTACCTCTCTGTGCTTTGAGCTCCTTGTGTGAAAGAGGTCTCAGTCAATCATCGGAAGTTTCTGAACTCTCAGCCAATCAGA
Organism: Pelodytes ibericus; assembly: GCA_036172795.1. Classification (NCBI taxonomy): domain Eukaryota; kingdom Metazoa; phylum Chordata; class Amphibia; order Anura; family Pelodytidae; genus Pelodytes; species Pelodytes ibericus. The sequence goes on along the minus strand of CM069861.1, from coordinate 84,089,111 downwards.
AGAGTTGAAAGGTCTCGCCTGATTAGCTGAGACCTCTTTTTATCAAGCTCCAAAAAGAAAAAGAAAAAAAAAAGAAATAAAGACATTGCTCCACTGAGCAGCAAAGTGCCGCCTGGGGCAGCTATCCCCTTAAAGGGCTGGCCTTGTGGGGGCCCACGGGGCAGCTGCCATGGGCCCCCAGGAATGAGTGGGCACTGGGAAGATACCCCGTTTTTTCAAAAAAAAAAATTGATTTTTTTTCTAAAGGGCTGGGGCACGAGCGGGCCCGTGATGGGTGTATCACCTGTCACCCCCTGATGTCGGCCCTGCCAGGGGATATTAGGTAAGGTTAGATCTAAGTCTACTGAGTGTGCCTTGACGTGGTAGGTGAGCTTAATAATGCAAAGAATAAATACCAAGCCCAGAAATCACATGCCACATGCTGACATACACACACTCACTCACAGTGAAATACACACACTCACTCAAACTGACATACACTCACACTCACTCACACTGACATACACACACACACTCACTTCCACTAACATACACACACTCACACTGACATACACACTCACTCACACTGACATACACACACACTCACTCACACTGACATACACGCACACTCACTCACACTGACATACATGCACTCTCACTCACACTGACATACACACACTCTCACTTACACTGACATACACTCACTCTCACTAACACTGACATACACACACTCTTACTTACACTGACATACACACACTCACTTACACTGACATACACGCTAACTTACACTGCCATACACACTCACTTAAACGGACACACACACACTCTCACTCACACTGACATACACACACACTTACTTACATTGACATACACACACACTCTCACTTACACTGACATACACACACACTCACTTACACTGACACACACACACTCTCACTGACATACACACACTCTCACTCACACTGACATACACACACACACACTCACTCACACTGACATACACACACTCTCACTGACATACACACACTCTCACTCACACTGACATACACACACACTCACTTATATTGACATCCACACACACTCACTTACACTGACATACACACACACTCACTTACACTGACACACACACACTCTCACTGACATACACACTCTCACTCACACTGACATACACACTCTCACTCACACTGACATACGCACACTCTCACTTACATTGACATCCACACACACTCACTTACACTGACATACACACACACTCACTTGCACTGACATACACACACTCTCACTGACATACACACACTCTCACTCACACTGACATACACACACTCTCACTCACAGTGACATACACACACTCACTCACACTGACATACACACACTCTCACTCACACTGACATATGCACACTCTCACTCACACTGACATACACTCACACTCACTCATACTGACATACACACACTCTCACTCACACTGACATACACACACACTCACTTCCACTGACATACACACACTCACTCACACTGACATACACACACTCTCACTCACACTGACATACACACACATTCACTTCCACTGACATACACACACTCACACTGACATACACACAGTCACTCACACTGACATACACACACACTCACTCACACTGAAATACACACACTCACACTGACATACACACTCTTACTCACAGTGACATACACACACTCACTCACAGTGACATACACACACTCACTCACACTGACATACACTCACACTCACTCACACTGACATACACACACTCTCACTCACACTGACATACACACACACTCACTTCCACTGACATACACACACTCACACGGACATACACACACTCACTCACACTGACATACATGCACTCTCACTCACACTGACATACACACACTCACACTGATATACACGCACTCTGACTCACACTGACATACACTCACTCTCACTAACACTGTCATACACACACTCTTACTTACACTGACATACACACACTCACTTACACTGACATACACACACTCTCACTTACATTGACATACACACACACTCTCACTTACACTGACACACACACACACACTCTCACTTACACTGACATACACACACACTCACTTACACTGACATACGCACACTCTCACTGACATACACACACTCTCACTCATACTGACATACACACACACTCACTCACACTGACATACACACACACTCACTTGCACTGACATACACACACTCTCACTGACATACACACACTCTCACTCACACTGACATACACACACTCTCACTCACAGTGACATACACACACTCACTCACACTGACATACACACACTCTCACTCACACTGACATATGCACACTCTCACTCACACTGACATACACTCACACTCACTCATACTGACATACACACACTCTCACTCACACTGACATACACACACACTCACTTCCACTGACATACACACACTCACTCACACTGACATACACACACTCTCACTCACACTGACATACACACACATTCACTTCCACTGACATACACACACTCACACTGACATACACACAGTCACTCACACTGACATACACACACACTCACTCACACTGAAATACACACACTCACACTGACATACACACTCTTACTCACAGTGACATACACACACTCACTCACAGTGACATACACACACTCACTCACACTGACATACACACACTCTCACTCACACTGACATACACACACACTCACTTCCACTGACATACACACACTCACACGGACATACACACACTCACTCACACTGACATACATGCACTCTCACTCACACTGACATACACACACTCACACTGATATACACGCACTCTGACTCACACTGACATACACTCACTCTCACTAACACTGTCATACACACACTCTTACTTACACTGACATACACACACTCACTTACACTGACATACACACACTCTCACTTACATTGACATACACACACACTCTCACTTACACTGACATACACACACACTCTCACTTACACTGACATACACACACACTCACTTACACTGACATACGCACACTCTCACTGACATACACACACTCTCACTCACACTGACATACACACACACTCACTCACACTGACATACACACACTCTCACTCACACTGACATACACACACTCTCACTTACATTGCCATACACACACACTCACTTACACTGACATATACACACACTCACTTAGAGTGGTGTGTTTTAACTTACCTCTCTGTGCTTTGAGCTCCTTGTGTGAAAGAGGTCTCAGTCAATCATCGGAAGTTTCTGAACTCTCAGCAAATCAGAAGAGTTGAAAGGTCTCGCCTGATTAGCTGAGACCTCTTTTTATCAAGCTCCAAAAAGAAAAAGAAAAAAAAAAGAAATAAAGACATTGCTCCACTGAGCAGCAAAGTGCCGCCTGGGGCAGCTATCCCATTAAAGGGCCGGCCTGGTGGGGGCTCACGGGGCAGCTGCCATGGGCCCCCAGGAATGAGTGGGCACTGGGAAGATACCCCATTTTTTCAAAAATAAATTTAGATTTTTTTTTTTAAAGGGCCGGGGCACGAGCGGGCCCGTGATGGGTGTATCACCCGTCACCCCCTGATGTCGGCCCTGCCAGGGGATATTAGGTAAGGTTAGATCTAACTCTATTGAGTGTGCCTTGACGTGGTAGGTGAGCTTATTAATGCAAAGTATAAATACCAAGCCCGGAAATCACATGCTACATCATAACTACATAAAAATAATTTGTAATACAGTACATAGTACTTAACCTTCTAAAGAAAGGAAGCGGCAGGAGCATAAAAAGCAAAAGTGAGCTGATGACCTCCAAAAACAATGCAGCATAGAAAAAATGCTTAGCAATAAGAGGGAATTCAGAGGGTCAGGCAACTTAGCCATTACACCACTGGCTTTCTGCAGTTCCATATGTGACCACCAGACTATACTTTTTCTGTGCCCTAACTGTTCATCACATGGTACACAGTTGCCAACATTGGCCATGTTTCCAGGGACACAAATTGATTCCAAATGCTGCAGAAGAGCATGAAAAGTGCAGCCCAGCAATCTGTAGGATGCATATATGCACAGATACAATCCAGTTAATTGTTCATGGTAGGTTAATATGAACATGTATGTCCCAGGAAACATGGCCGATGTTGGCAACTATAATGGTATTGTTCACATGACCTTGTTTATCACAGAAGCTGCTGCAGCTTTTCTGCTATTTAAATAACTCATTTGCAGTTCAGCCTTGCCTTTGCATGGTCTCCTTTATCCTGATTGATACAGTGTTATCCTGTTGTGATCTGCTTTGTTTTTTGGTATTTCTGGCTTCCTGACCTGGCTTTTACCTGCGCTGACATCTTTTCCCTTGTGCTCCAACCTTGACTTCCATTTTTGACCATTCTTTTGTCTGCTCCACCTAGTGTAGGGATTACTCAATGTTCTGGACAGATCATCTAAAGGACCCATGGCTGCCTGCATACTAGGGCTCAAGCCCTGGGCAAAGGTAGTTCTTAAAGGTGTTCCTAATACCTGTGGGGTCCTATCTCGGCAACCTGTTATTAAAGTTGTTTTTCTATGGTGAGCTTTATCTTGCACAGTGAGCTTAATTGTCAAGCACAGACAATTTTTCTTTTTTTGTCAAAGTGATTTTATTAAACCCTAGCCACACACTTATACTTCATCTAATGTGTAATTCCTTACCTACAGTCAAGACAAAGTTAACATACCAACATTTTCATTTCTAGACTTGCACTTTCTAGACTGGCTCCTCATTGTTTATTAGCAGCTTGAGCAAATGTTTAATTGTACCTTTCCTAACAGATTAAAATGTTTTGCAAACAATAAATACTGATTTCTGCCCTCCAGGTGGAACTTGGGTCTCACCCTACTGAGAATGTGCTTTGAAGTAGCAGTGTGCTTAAGTATGCGTTGCCTTATTCCTATATCCTAAACGTCTTATTTATACAATGTTTATACACTTGTTGACAACTTTATAAGGGTGAAAAGTGCACTTGTTTATTGTACACACTGTCAAAATTTAGTGGACCAACATTTGTCTTTCCCCTGCTTGCAAAATTATAGAGGATAATACTTGGCAAGATTATTTTTAAGTGAACAGGGTACCATTTTATATCTTTTCATAATGAGCTCCTTTGAAGTCATGTTGAAATGTATAAAATATCTTGGGAACTGCTGATTACTTTTTTTAAATTGTAACCCTACCTTTCTTTTATTTAATGCTCTATTTATTAATCTAAAGTGTTCATAGGTGACAGCTCAATTTTAAGGAAGATAAAGTTCAAAGAGCACCTTCTAACATTAGATTTAAAAAAATACACTAGCTGCTTTGTTACCAGAAGAGTCTGGAATATTGTAGTAAATGGATACATATGGAGATCTAGGATATTTTTATATTCAATATCAATTTCCATTCAACCCATCATTTTAAATATTTAAAATTGATTTTCAAACATTGCTCAGCTTGGCTTTTAAAACAAAACATCCTATTTAGGGATTGATAAATAATACCCAAGTATTCATGCTCAGAATTTTTGTGAATCATCAGATAATAAAAGTACTCTTTTATAAAGTACCATATTTGCTCGAATATAAGATGACCCTGACCCCCAAACTATGGATATTCCTTTAGGAAAAAAACTAGAAGCCTGAATAGAAGACTACCCTATTTAACTTGTATATATTCACATGTAAATTGCTTTTTAATATTTAATACAAATTATGATATAAAAAAATGCATTTCTTGTTTTTATTTACCTTTTATGTGCCAATGCTGCCCCTACCCCCCAGACTTACCCAATGCTCCCCCCAACGGTGTCTCTCTCTCTCCCCCAATGTTGTCTGTCTCTCCACCCCTCCCATCTGCCAGCGTTGTCTGTCTCTCTCCCCCACCCTCACCCCAAGTTTTCTGTGTCTCTCCCCCACCCTCCCCCAATATGGTCTGTCTCCCACCACCCTCCCCCCAATGTTGTCTGTGTCTCTCCCCCATACTCCCATCAATGTTGTCTGTGTCTCTCCCCCACCCTCCCCCAATGTTGTGTGTCACCCCCGTCCCTCCAACGTAGCCTCCTTGGTGGCTAGTGGGGGCAGCCAGGGGATGTCTGCACGATATGTGCAGACATCTCCCGGCTGCCCATATCTCCCTGGTGGCTACTGGTGGCTATGATACGTGAAAACATACTCCATGCTGCCCGACACTTCCGTCCATTATGACAGACAGCAGGTCCGTCATAATAGACGGAAGTGTCGGGCAGCATGGAGGATGTCTGCACTATCGTGCAGATATCCCCCGGCTGCCCAAATCTCCCTGGTGGCTAGTGGAGGCAGCCGGAGGATGCCTGCACGATACGCGCAGACATCCTCCGTTGCTCCCCGGGCACTTCCACCAGGACTTGAATGATGAAGCCTGAAGGACCTGGCTTCATCATAGAAGTCCCGGCGGACTTGCGCATTGCGCAGACATCCCCCGGCTGTTAGCGAGGGGATCCAGGTCCCATGCAGCTCTGCAGGGGCCTGGATCCCAGTGTTATAATCTGACCTCGATTTGAGGTCAGACTATAAGATGACCTTAAATATAAGACGAGGGGTCTTTTTCAGAGCATTTGCTCTGAAAAAACCTTGTATTATATTCGAGCAAATATGGTATATGAAATTGTAGTGCATACCATTAGATATATTAATTAAAAATGCACATGCTTACAATGCATAATTAGTTTTAATTGCAGCACTTGTATTGTGAGTTTAAAATGTCATACTTAATGACTTCATTAAAATAAATGTATATTGAGAAAATAAACATGTAAAAAAGACGGAAAGAATTCTTTTTTTAATGCATTTTAATAAAGTATGCTGCATAAAGCACACCTTATTTACTAAATTTCAAAGGTAAATATTGCAAACATCTCTGAACAAAATCATTTAATTAAAACATGTATACTTTTAAAGTGTCAGCTTTATTATGTATTATGCAATCAACTATTTAAACTCGGCATACCCGTTTAATTAATTTTCAAGAAACTCATTAATATGGGGAATACATAGCTGAATATATAATAATATAGATAATGAGCAATAGGGTTTGGTGTATGTTTTTTTAATGTTGAGGACTGGTTGGTTTTAACGTTTTTTTTTTTGTCTTCATGGACTGTAAACTGTTACAGTCCATGAAGACTGAATTCACATCAATACTGTCTTTTCTTTCCGATAGCTCAAATATCACCTGAAAACTTTTTATTCAACTTAGAACTAGATAACTACGATCTAACTCAAAAAAAGCTTATTATACAAATCGGGATGGCAATCAAGATATGTCTCGCTAGAAATTGGAAAAACCCAGTTATACCGAATTGGGCAACTATAGTAGCACAAATAGAATACCAAAAATCAATGGAAATGGGCTTCTACACTCGATCTGGACAAGGAAACTTACACACAAAAATGTGGTTACCATGGACAAATTTGGAGGAAGTATTCAAGGAATAACTGGTTATGAAGGGAAAGGGAAAAGAAAAGAAAAGGGAAAAAGGAAAAGAAAAGAGGAAAAGAAGGGAAAAATATACCAAACAAAATGATAGAACTCACCCATTTTGTTAAATAAATAAATACATGACTAAACTGATGTGCTTCCCCCGCCTCGGTCCTCAGCCCCCCCTCCCCAAGGTACGCAACGTTAGGTAGGAGAATGAATGATGTAAACATGTAGTATGACTGATATTATGAAGCTGGGAGAATACTTGTTTTTGTCTGTAAAATTTTTTTTTCTTTCTATTTTCTAAATATAAACAATGATCTTAAAAAATATCTTCTATTTTCTTAACATAAAATAAGAATACTATACTATATAATAATGAGAAAAAAGAAAGGGAAAAAAATGAAAAAAAATTAATAATAGGAAATAGTAAGAAAAAGAAAGAGGATGATCAGACACCTCACGAAAATGAAAACTTCATTTACCTGTTGGTATCATGTGTTGCAGAATCTGAGTGCAAAAAAATAAAAAAAAATAATGTTTTTTTTTTTACTTAATTTGTGAAAAGAAATAAAATATATATTAACCAGTAATTCTATACATATTGTCATACTTGCAAACATTTTCATAAATTATATTTTGTTAAATCTTCTGATAACAAAATAAGTAGAATCACGTTTGTTACAAGCCTGCGCAGAAGCAGTGGCAAGACATTGCTAGATAAACACACATACAATAAGAATAATAAATCCAATAATAGAGTAAGTGAGAGGGTAAAACAGAAATAATAGTGTAAAAGTCAGAGAGTAAAGAAAAGTGACTCCGTGGAAGTGGGGGAGGTGAGATAAGGTAGAGTAAAAGAGAATAAGAGAAGAACAGAGAGGGACAAAAAAGAACTTTGGGTATAAACCCCAGGTGGGACAGACTACCTGCAAAATAAAGGGAATGCAACATGAAAGAGTACAGCCTAATGTTTGTCTGGGAGATGTGGCGGTCAGGGCGACGCCAACAGTACAATAGCAAACCAGGCAGGTAATGGTGGTAACTAGACATGTGCAAAACTAACATTTTCATTTTGTTTTCGTCCATTCGGACGAAAATGTTATTTATTTCGTCTAAAACGAATTTCGTTCCTTACTGCATTCGTTTCAGACGAAATTCGTTCATTATTTTCGTTGAATTCGTTCGTTTTATAGAATACGTGTAATACTATTGGCTTTCTATAAACTGAACGAGAGCCCCATTCATAAGAAATTCTTATGAATGGGGCTCTCGTTCGGTTCATAGAAAGGCAATAGTACTACACGTTTTCTATAAGCCGAAAGTCTATAAACCGAAGGTCATTCGGTTTATAGATTTTCGGTTTATAGAATACATAGAATTACATGTAATTCTATGTATTCTATAAACCGAAAGTCTATAAACCGAACGATCTTCGGTTTATAGACTTTCGGCTTATAGAAAACATATAGTAGTATTACCTTTCTATGAACCCATTCATAATTCTTTTGAATGGGTTCATAGAAAGGCACTACTACTATACGTTTTCTATAAGCCGAAAGTCTATAAACCGAAGGTCGTTCGGTTTATAGACTTTCGGTTTATAGAATACATAGAATTACACGTTCGGTTTATAGACTTTCGGCATTTGTAATGAATGTAATAGTACTATTGGCTTTCACTACACAGAGACAGAGCCTCCATTCATTTTATCCATATTGGATGTGCCAATTGTTTCATATGGGCTCTCTGCCCGGCTAAAGAAATCCTTTGTTGGGGTTTGTTTGGTGCTGGATTCTGTCCCCTGATCTTTAGAGTTATTAGTAAGCGTATCCCATGTTGACTTTCTGTGGTTAATTGTCCTGTTTACCCTGAAATGGCTGAGGAGCTGCAGTTTATTGCCCCTATCAGCATGGCCGGCTAGCTCTGCCCCCCATACCCGCAAATGCTATGTACTTGTCAGTCCGGGAGGTCTATGGTGACAGGTAGCAGGGGAGGGCCAGTGTGACAAAATACAATTTGGTGGGTCATGAATATATATATATATATATATATATATATATATGATCTGGACTGACTCATTTGGGCTAGATTAGTCTATATGTTCCAGGATACCCTTTCTTTGTAATGGTGCATTGGGTCAAGGTTGCAATATATTCTTCATACATATACCAGTCATGCTATTGCCTCCTTAGAGTTAATGATGTCCTCCAGCCAATTTTTTGGTGGCTTGCTAATAAAATGCTGGTTGGCAACATGGCTATGAAGGGCAGTCTACAAAGACCTCTCTATTCTCAGGTTAACCACCACCCAAAAATAATATATACCATATTGATTATAGATCTTCTAGCCTGCATTTTACATCTTGTGATTGAGTTTGCTGTCTATAAGTCGGCTGTAAATACTCAGGATGCCCAAGTGTATTTTTATTTTCCATATATTTATTTAGTTTTCTTCTCCAAAATGGGATTATGTTTCCCTTAGCCCTGCTATAGTGTACTGCCTGTAAGCAAAATGTGCATGCAGCGGAGCATATTTTGAAACAGTGGCGCAAAACAGAATTGATCCATCACAATCTAAATGTTTGTTTCACTGCTGTTCTATTCCAATTTCCATGCCTCCCAACATGCTCCACTTGCAATGCTGACAGGCATGGCTTAAGAGGTGAGTGTCAGGGCTGCTACACGTGCACCCTCTTTTGTTCTCTGGTGACTTGAACTCTGGAGAATGAAGTTGGGACCATGGAATAGTAGTCCTGAAGCATTTAGTGTGGGGATATCAGTTCTCATGATCTTGAATGAGCATTTGGCTTGGATCAGCATCATAGGTGCCAATCACATATGTTCTGTAGGTTGGCCATCACTGCCCTAATTTGTCAATACTCCTAACCCAGCACTCCAGCTGGTGAGCACTACAACTCCACTGGCACTCATCCAAACAAAGAATATGAAGACAAGACAAACTGCAAATTTACAAGGAGGGACTCTCTTCTCACATGTGCTGGAGAGGTGAGTTGAGGAGAAGAGGTAGCAATAGGCGTGAGTGGAGTTGAAAGATGGAAAGTCCTCTGAGCATGATGTCTTTCTGACCTTTGCACCTCTTGCATGGCACATTTAAAAGTGAAAATAAGCCAGGTAAGAGAGTGGTTCTGTGTGTAAATTCTCCCCAGACATATTTTGCCAGTCATTCCCTGTCCTTGCAGAAGCTTAGGTTGAGGGGTCAGACTTTATCAATTCCATGATGTAATGCAATAGAATATATGGGCTTTTTAGTCCGGATTGGTGCCACTCAAAGCACTTGAGGAAAACATATGGCCAAAGGGTCACCAATTGGACATGAATGCTGTAACCCATTTTGCATTTAAGTTAACTATCTAAGACATATGCAAGCAACATGTAGCAAACTAACATCTTCTTCATTGGTATTAATCAATGTATTCTGATTTTTTTTTTTTACAGTCCTATTAACTCTACTTATTTGGCTTTGTAGTTTTCTATTCCATAAAGTAAAAGTGTTATTTTTAAGGTCACATACACTATATTTAAAATGCCTGGAGTAGATTAGGTGAGGCACAAACAGCAATGTTTGATTAAATAGCCCCCAAAGCATATGCTGATTAATTTCCACAAAATATGATCAGATTAACTCGGGTGTCTACTTCTCGAAAGAGTGATCATCTTTCAGAGGCAGTGCACTCACAAGGGAAATCATGCACTTTCTAGCATTTGACAGATCACTTGCTTTGTTCAAGAGAGATTTTACCCGTTATACACGTTCTTTCTACTCCGCTATGTATAAAGACACTTAGACATATTGATCTGTTAAATATAAAAGTAACATCCTTGTACAGTGCATCGTTATATTTCAACCTTGGCATCATAATTTATTTAAAAAAAGCCTAAACACACATCCTTTAGTCCAGTGATGGCTATTCTTGGTAAACACGTATCCCACTATGCTCAATCATAATACTGACTAGCATCATATGATATGTACTTCCCAAACATCTGCCGTGCTAATGGCTTGCCGAATGTTTAGATTTATTTATAAATGTGCACACATTACATAAAATCTTGAATGTAAATAAAGTAAAAAATATATGAACTGTTTAGATACGTGAAAACTAACTATTATGTTCATTATAGATGGGGAAATAATTAATAAATCGGTATACTACTCCGTTTTCATAATAGTGAATTCTACCAGTTCTTATTTTTCCTCCCATTTGTGTCTCTGAGTGGTGTTTCTTGTCTGCCTATAATGCTTAAATATATAGCCTTATATTGAAATTATATTATTTGGACTATACATTGTCATATGTGAGCACTGATGTCTGCAATGGTGGCATTATATATACATAACTGTCTTCTATTCTGCATAGTCATTGTGATTCTTTAATAGCTAATGCATCTAGTGCTAATGTGATAAGGTGAATTGAGATCAATTACTTAGCCACACTTTCTTGTTCTTTGCTAACTTTTTATAAATGGCCTTTTGGTGGCCCTAAAATCCTCTAATAATCTGAGTGCCGAGACGTGCGCTAATGGCTGATGCAAGGGATTCATAGGTTATATTTGAAAGCTCTCTACTTGTTTTCAGTCTGCATGATTAAATAACATCAAGCAATCATTTGATGCCTGCTGGCTGCACACAAAAACATTCAGAGGGTCAACTTTGCTTAAGTGAAAATGTTTTTTTTTTTCTTTTCTTTTTCTTTTTTTTTAAACCATAACAGATAATGTATTTAATACACAAACCAAAGTGATATTTAAACATTTAACTATTACACTAACTTTGTAATACTATATGAATAGTAGAGAATTAATGATGTAGGGATTAGGGTTTGTACCTACCCACTATATTATTGGCAGGTTGGTAAAAAATGTACTTGAGGTCAATGTTCAGTGTACGGCAGCAATAGCATGACAATGGCTCCAGATACAGTTCTGAGAATATGGCTCACTTAGACTCAATAAACATGGATATCTAGCACTTGATTGGGTGGGTAAAGTTAAATGTTTTCTGTTAATACATACTTATTTGTGAATTTTTAACTTTAGAAATGGGTGAATTATGCCTCAGATGCCACATCCTTTAGGTAATGTATGGTTCTACAAGACAAAAAATAATAGCCACCCAATCCTAATTCTTTAACAATTAACCTTTGCGTTCTAGCCTTAAATGAATAGAAATAACATAGCTTAGAGAAGCATTTTGTAAGAAAAACCCATAATGGGGTGTCATGATTTAGTAAATTAAAGATGAACATTTTTTTAGTCTGTAAAATGCTCTGCACCAAATGCTGTGAGAACTACCAGAGAAAGGAAGTTTGATAACCTCTGAAAGGAATGGTGGTATATGCTAGTCTAATTTAATTTTTATTTTTTTAAAAGCACATAACATTTAAGTGCCAAAGGTTTATGATTATATTGCTTTTGGTGATTCAACAAATTTAAAAAAATGAATTTATAGAATATGTGGGCCAAGGAAAACGTTCAAGAATATTGAAAAAGCTACCAAGATTCTCATCTTCCAGTCAGACTGGGTTTTGTGGGATGAGCTGTATGACAGCATAATTGCTTCAATTTGAGGTTTTGTATTAGTATCTAGTTTACATATGTGTTTCTATCTCTGTGAAGAAAATGGGTTAGATGCCCCTATCTGTTAAGTGAATCCACCGTTGCATAGTTGTGATCAGCAAAAACAATAAACAGATAAAACATGCAACGAGTCCCTTCAAAAAATACCCAATCCCAGCAAGGATCAATCTAGGGAAAGTTGGCCAAGTCTAATTTCTTACAAAGATTCAGTGACACAAATGCAAAAGTGTACCACAATTTTACAGTTAGGTGTCAGGAGCTGACTGAAATCGCCAGCAGAGGGTAGGGATGTGGATAAATCATATGTAAGCAAAATTGAATTCATTTGTTATCTTGTAATATTCAGTCCTTTGTCCCGGAGTCTAGTAAACTAAGCTACCAGTATTTTGGTTGAAGTGAATTTAGATGAGTAGGTGGTAGATACAATATGAGTAGGTATCTGCAATGTTTAGCTCATATGTTCATTTGATGTTGTTGATCGTTATCAGCTGGTGGTTTGTTAAAGTTTAAGATGATATTTGATGCCGGTCAATGTTTACTGTTTTAATAAAGCTATGGCTGTATACCCTACTACCAATGGTATACTTTAATGGCACAATTATAGTATGCTGCTGTGAGGTTTTAGCCATTCTCAATTTGCTGATTTGTGGAACTAAAGATGAAGCCCTCTGGCCTTAAACATTGTATTTGTTAATTATGTTAAATGTAAAAGAAAAATCTGTAATGTGTGATTTAATAGTTTGTGTGTGATCACCACTATAAGAAGTTTTCTAAAGTCATCTTGCTCTTTCTAATTTTTAACAGTTCAGTTAGTATTAGTAATTATTAGTTGCTGGCTAGTAAAAAATGGCTACTTAATATTTTCAAATGCCAAAGGCCTAAAAATTAGAATAAGACAATAGGTGAATTAATCATCTCAAGATAAATCAGGTGGATTACCCCACTGGTATGTGCCTGTTTCACTTTGTCCCCTTTATTAAAATATTCTGGACATAGAATGATAAATCTACTTGTCAGACTGTTCATTTTAGCCAAACAACTTAAATGTCATGTTGTTTTTTTTTTTTTTTTACACTGATAGGTTATAATGCTTTATGAGCAATGTGCTACCTTGCTGCAAAAACTAGATCAAATCATTTATTCCCATAATGTTTAACATTATTTAATGGTATGTCTATCAATTCTCAACACTGCTAAAAAAAAATCAGTCATCACAGGCCAGGATAAAGCATTTTTCTTTGTTAATGGTACACATAGTAAACTGATAATTCAGGTACCAATTCATGTCACATTATATAAGTTTGCATCTAGTAGGTGACAAAGCAAAGTGCTATCAACATTTATGACAAATGGTTCATATTAACCCCTTCAGGACAATGGTTTTCTTGGTTTTGATGTCCGTTCTGGGCAATCGTTTTTTTTCTACTTTAGCTATGTGTGTCCGTTTAAAGCTTGCAATTGATTGAATCCCCACATATAACTACATAGAGGCATCCTAGTAAATAAAATATACAAAATGTAAAAGACAGGCACTTTAAATGAAAAATATTTTAAATAGCATTATATTTAAATTCATATATATATATAATGTCTGAATCAATGTCTGACTTAAGGTAATATAATTGTTTCTACATTAGATGTATGTATACCTTGAGGTACTGATCAACAACTATATAGAACAAAATGTCTACTTTTTTGAGGAAGGGGATGGATGGTTAGTGAATCACATTTATTCCAGGAGTAAATGATAACAGCCGACTTCTCTGTAAGTAATTCTAAGATGGCTAGTCACAAAAATCTGAGTTTGGAGGTTGAAATTAGCACTAATCTCGGATATATTCGGTCCCCCCTCTCGGATGCCCCCTTTTGACCCCACAAAATGGTATTCACTAACCATTTTTGTGAGGTCAAGATGATCCAATATGACTGATGACCCAAGTATGCCGAGGAGGTTGAATTCGCTTTACTATATAATGGGACCTGTGTAACTTATGGGTCTATTCACAAAAATTCAAATTTCTAGGTTGACTTTCATCTTGAGATTTCTAAGCCAGTTTGGCACCTGAGTTTAACTTAGAAAAAACCCAAAACCCAGGTTTGAATCTTCCCCACTGAATGCAATGGGAGGTGAAATGATCAAAGGTATTTTTGAGACTATGCACCTGAGCTTCAATCATTTTGCCTCCCATTACTTTCAATGGGGAAGATTCGAACCTGGGTTTTATTTCTAAGTGCTGGGTTCATTATATATCATCATCGAATTTCAGGGACATATCATGTTGAAGCCCAAACTAGTGTCACACTGATTAATGAAGATGATTTTTCTTCCAAAACATAAAAAACAAAAAACAAAAACAAAAAAATCTAGCACCAGTCATCATTAGTATTACATAACTTTTTAATCTGATTCTAAACGTGTTAATAAATGTAACAACTTTAGCCTATACGCAATAACATCAATTTGGAGATAAGATCCTCTCTAAGCACAGACGTTTGAGTCTAATGTCAGATCAGTTACGGTTTTTCACCATTGTTGTACAACAAAGCCATAATATTACAGCCACTGACAGATGGCAAGCCGATGGAGTCAGTGTGAAGCTGTGGCAAATGTTATGGTCCTGCCATTCATGTAAATGCAATCAGGCAAAAATGGTTTGAGGAACGCAGCAATGAGTTCAAGGTGTTTACTTGGCCTCCAAATTCCCCAGATCTCAATCCAATCAAGCATCTGTGGAATGTGCTGGACAAACAAGTCTGAACCATGGAGGCACCATCCTGCAACTTACAGGACGTAAAGGATCTGTTGCTTGGTGCCAGATACCACAGCACACCTTCAGAGGTCTAGTTGAATACCTCAATGTATGTCTCTCTCCCTTCCCATGTTTGTCCTTTTCCTCTTTCTTGCCATGTCTGTCTCTCTTCAAGCCCCTCTATTTTATCTCTCTTCCCCTTCCCATGTATGTCTCTCCTCTTCCCACACCCCATATCTGTCTGTCTCTCATCCTCCCCATTATCTGTTGTCTCTCCTCCCCCTCGCATCAATCATCTCTCCTTCCCCTCCCCATATCTCTTTCCCTCTTCTTCCTTTCCTCATACTACTTTCCCTCTCCCAATATCTCTCACCTCTCCTTCCCATCCCCATATCTCTTTCCCTCTCCTTCCCCTTCCCATATCTTTTTCCATCTCCTTTCCCTCCCCATATATTTTTCCCTTGTGCAGAGGGCTGGTGAGGGGAGATCTTCTGATCTTTCCAGCCAGTGCATCTACCTGCAAACTTCTTTTTTTTTAAAGAGGTGGGCACCCCTTGGGGTGTTGCGCCCTGTGCGGAAGCTCACTCCAAAGGTCAGCCCTGCATGCCTCATTAGGTCAGGGCTGTTCTGCCATCAAAATGGGACCTACACAATATTAGGCAGGTTGTCATAATGTAATGGTTGATAGGTATATATTTTGATTGCAATTGGATGTTCTAATACAATTTATGTGCTGCTATACACAAGGCATTGTTAGGTAAGGTGATGGTAAAACCCTACTTAAAATTCAGGGGGTAGCAGAGGCATTATTAAACACAATCTACACACCAATTAAGCCAGAATACATCCTTTTCCCACAAACATCCTAAACTTGTAGTGCTACTAACACTGCAAGGGATTCTGGGTAGGCATATGCAAATAAGGTTTGAAATGATCACTTTTGCTGCTAAAGAAATAGTAAAGTAAGATAAACAACATGAGGCTTGTAATAAAATCAAAAGTTGATTCAGCAATTTACCTTTTATGATTATAAGCAGCACTGACTAGAATCAACAACATCATGTTAATAGTGGATACATAAAGAAGGTGTTTGCAATGGATAATGGTACCTCTTGCTAGAGTTGCACCATAAACATTAAGAAGGTAATTAAGGTGTTTGGAGTAAATAAAGATTTGATGGTTTAAAGGTCTTAAATGTGAAAAAATTTCGAAGGATAATTTAATAAAATTGTTTTTAAAAAACGTTTTGTACTTGTCACAGATTCATTTACGTGCAGTCACTATTTCACCTTTACTATATGTTTTAAGAAGGTTAAGCTGTACTCTGGATGGGTTCTCAAACCAAATCGTGAATGGAACCTCATTATTAGCACTTCCTTTTCACACAGAGGATTTTTAGACCAAGTCCTTCAGGCAAGGGTATCCAAGAACATTCATTGTTCTTCTTCTAGTTGTTATCACTGCTGGATTAAATCCCCTGGCTCTCAGATTGTGACCTTGATTTTCCTATTTAGAGAGCAAATATTAAGACATGATTGAAGAAGTCAGTGTAAAAATGGTGAGGTAGTGGCTAAGACCAGTAAGACATAGGTTTCTTGATGTTTGATGAATGAAGTGACATGAGTGTCCCGTTTTCCATATAGGAATCTATATTCTTGTATCTATCATACAAGAAATCTTGTTTTGGTAAGGTAGACCAGAGGTGAAAGGAATTTTGTGTTGTTATTAACCGAAATTAGCAAGCTTGGTAATTTTTATGTGCACTGTGAGAGTAAGTCCCTTCCTTATTTTTTATAATTTACTTTCCTTTTCCCCTTAAGGACCAGGGTTTCTTCTTTGTGTTCAAAGACCAGAGTACATTTTTCATTTTTGATATGTTTTTGCTTACATTTAATTTTCCCCTTTGTCATTTAATGCACACATACAAGTTATATGCTTAAAAGGATTGTTGTTTTTTTGGGGATACCGTATTTTAGATATTCTATAATTTAGTATTAGAAATTCATATGAATCGAAGGGAAATATTGAATAAAGTTATTTTTTTTTCACTATTTTCCCAATTATTGGGTCAATGCAACAAACAATTATTGGGTAAGTGCCACACTAACACTAGCCCAAAAGCATTGCCCAGCTAATTGATAAAATAAAAAAACAAATTCCCAGACTAGAGAAAAACAATCTATGCAATACAATGTTCTGGCCAGCATGCTCAGAAATAGCATATGTTAACTGAAATTAAATTAATTTACAAAAACGTTTTTTAAAAAGTGGGGATAACAAAGTGAAAACCACAAAGTAGAAAGGACACTGATAACATAAACAAACTGTGATCAGCAAGAGATAGAAAGGTCTAACTTTAAAAAATAGTACTGAAACTTGTGTTGGTACTATCTAATACTGACATGTGCATGAGTGTACCTCACAGTCAGTGTGAGAGGTACAGAGAGTGGCATAGTCAATATTTGAAATCATTGACTTTCTCATGTGATTGCATGTCATCACAGTGATCACATGACCTCCAGACATTCAATTATGTCTGTGAATGTGAGGCAGACTCCTGGATTCCAAAAATGCTGGGTAGCAGTTCACATGTTCACACCTTGATCTTTAAAGAAGCATGGGTTATCCTTTTACAAAATTTGGGATCAACACAATTTTCATGGAAGAAAAACCCATCCCAATGTCGGAAAGGGGTTAAACTGTTGTAGCAATTTTGAGCTAATTTTTATAGGAGGCACTGCACCTTTAAGATAAATCTAGGGCACAAAATAATAAGAAACATTTTCAGAGAAATATATGGTTTAATATATTCTAAATGACTCCTGGATTAAAATAGCTGGTTGTTTTTATTCTAGCTATGAGCTGGGTTGCTACACGGCAAGCAAGTAGCTAATTATGACATCAGAATGTGCCTTCTGGGACTCAATACGTTGAGTGATGCTGTAAAAAATAGGCATAACCCAGAGCTGGTTCAGGGAAAATAAAAAGGGAGCTAAGGCAGCAGTAAAAGTGCAATTCTTCTTACTTGACAAGTTTCAACCGATTTTTTTTTGGAGGGAATATGGGACATGTTATTAGAAATGTAGGTTATGTCTAGTAATTCAAGCTCCAAAATAGAGTAGCAGCAAGCAATTTTGGTTTAGAACAGACACATCTAGTTCAACTAATAAAATTATTAAGTGAAATGTTTTGAATGGTTCATGTATTTAAAAAGTATATCAATATTTTCAAGCAAAAATGCACTTGTCAATATTGACATTTGTGGAATGTTTTAAAGTAATTTGCAGAAGAGTGTACATGCATCATGTTGATTGGCCCTGGAGTCTGTCTGGAGAAAATAACTTTGATTGGCATGAAATCAAAGCATATGTATGTAAGCTATATAATTCAATTTGTTAATCATGAAACCATAGTTAATGAGGAAATTGCTCTACTATTTTGAAATATCTGCTAGAAAATTAATGTTTTATGGACATGTAAAGTTCCACCCATAAGGGCAGTCCAGGTCCAAATTTTCTGCCAGGTCTCCTCTGCACCAAGAACACAGCAATCACAGAAATACGTTTCAGCCTTCATTGGCCTCATCGGTGTGTTATGGCTGGGATCCCACTTGGTGCAGCGAGCCAGGTACCAACGTTTGGGCATTCCCCAATAACTCACAAAGACAAAAAAACAACTGCAGGGGACCTGGATCTTGCAGGGGACCTTGATCCTCCATACAAGCAGCCGGCGGATGTCTGCGCATTGCAATAAGATGTCCTCCGCTACTGCCTGGCAGTTCTACCGAAACTTGTCATAGAAGCTGGAAGTGACGGGCAGCATCAGAAGATATCATCCACCGGCTTTCAACACTAGCCACCAGGGAGAATGTAGGAACATGGGAAAGTCTGGGTGGGGGGAACACTTACAAGTAAATCTTTTTACCTATAGGGTAGTCTTATATTCAGGCTTTTTTCCTAAATGAATATCCAAAGTTTGGGGGGTCGTCTTGTATTCTAACAAATATGATAAATCTGTTTTTTTAGCAGAACAAGGGACATTTCGTGTCCTTAAACCCTTTGTGACAATTGACATGTCATTGACATCCAGCACTCATAAGAAGAACTTGAATGGAGTCTGGATTGTCCTCCTCTCCACAAATGAAGGTAAATGAGCAGGGAGGGGGACAAATAGCATAACTGAATGTTTTTGTAAAAACAAAATCTGTGTGTATATGTAAGTGTGTGACAATGTGCCTGTGTGTTCTTGTGTCTATAAGTGTGACTGTGTGTCTGTAAGTGTGACTTTGTGACTGTCTGTATGTGTATCTGTAAGTGTGACTGTCTGAAAGTGTGTCTGTATGTCTGTAAGTTTGTCTGTATATCTGTGTGTCTGTGTGAATGTATGTTTGTAAGTGTGAATGTATGTCTGTGTCTGTAAGTGTGAATGTGTGTCTGTGTCTGTGTGTCTGTAAGTGTGACTGTGTGAATGTCTGTAAGTATGTCTGTGGGTGTGACTGTGTGTATGTGAGTCTGACTGTCCGCAAGTGTGGCTGGCCTGTGTGACTGTGTCTGTAAGTGTCTGCAATTGTGTCTGTAAGTGCTGGGGCAGGTGTGAGTGCAATCTGTGAGCTGGGGTAAGTCCTGTGAGTGAAATCTGTGAGCTGGGGTAAGTCCTGTGAGTGTAATCTAAGTGCTGGGACATGCCATGTGAGTGCAATCTGCATGCTGGGGTAAGTGCTGGGGCATGTTCTGTGAGTGCAATCTATGTGCTGGGGCAAGACATGTGAGTGCAATCTGTGAGCTGGGATATGTCCTAGGTGCTGGGGCAAGTCCTGTGAGTGCAATCTAAGTCCTGGGGTAAGTGCTGAGTGATGGGACAAGTTTCGTGAGCGCAATCTATGTGCTGGGATAAGGACTGAAATTGGAGTCTGGGTGCTTTGTTAAGTGTTGGGTGCTGGAGCAAGTGATGTAAGTACAATATGAATGCTAAGGTAAGTCCTTTAAGTTCAATCTGTATGCTGAGGTAAGCCCTTTATGTTGGGGCAAGTCCTGTAAGTGCAGTCTGGGGGCTGGGGTAAGTCCTGGGTGTTGGAGCAAGTCCTTTAAGTGCACTCTTAAAGTATCATTGTGGAACTGCAAGTATGTCTCTGTATTATGGGAAATAGAAATGTCAAAGACAGTGACAGCTAACTTTTGCCACTCATCCAATTGTGGAGAACTTTTCCCATAATACATGCCTTTGATTGGGTGCTAACAAGCATGAAATGCTTAAGGCGAGTGTTGGATTGTTGGTCTGCAGATAAAATAAACACCGTTAATATACCTTTACCTGTCGATCCTGTATCTCCTGCTTTTTCCCTCACAAACTTTCCCCATTATTCTCAGCCAACCAAATGCCATAGGACACGAGGGAGCAAGCTAAAGAGAACTGCATTCTCTGCTTTCCTGTATGTTTCAATCACAAATAGAAATGGAGGAATTATTGTTCCACATATCTCCTTCCCTCGCTGCATGCTGTTGGGCCCTTACTGAAGTGCATCTCAATTGCTCACACCAGTATGTTTATCAATTATTCTAAAAAAAAGAAACAAAACTTTCCTTTGGATTCATATTTTTGCATTAGATAATAGAGATTTGTAATACAAATATTTACTTATATGACAATAATAATGTAAATCCAAAACAAATAATACAAAAAAAAAGTCAAAGTCAAAGTCAAAAGTCTTATATTAAATCCTAAAATAAAACTGCTACAAGCAAATCATTTTGTCAGATTGCTAACAAACAAAACGAGATTCAAATCTTTATCAAACATGATCAGGGAATTACAAGTGAATGAACATAAAGCCAGACAGAAATTAATCATATAGAGTATAAAAATAGCAACCCTGCCTAGTAACAAATAACGTCTAACATCGTTCCCATCAGTGTTTCCATCACAGCAATCAGGGGAGATAAATTGTTTATCTTGATACAAGTTACACTGATTAAAGGCATGTTAGTGCAAGTGCATATGGTATATTATACCCAGGTTACCTTTTTGAAGTTACCTTTTTGAAGTCATTGTCTAGCCTTGAGGGGTTTTGGATGTTAAAGCTGGTGCCCAGTGATGACATAAACGTAGAGTAAGTGCTGACTCAGTACATATTTGGTTGCAATGTCCAGGAAAGAAAGTATTGCTGAAACTAGCTTATTTGTGACACAATACTAGATTTGTACAACAACATTGTATAAAAGTAACACACTCTGTTCCAATTCTCTTAGTGTGAAGTTGGCCCTGCAAATGCATTGTTGGATAGAATCACAAAGTGAATTCTGACAGCCTGCCTGACTGTGGTTCTTGGAGGGCCAAACACCTCCCTGTAGATTATGGGACCTGGCTTATGTGCCAAAACATAATATTATAATATGTTAATATTGTTAGTTAGTCATATTCTTTGAGTATATTGTTTTATGTTTAATGTTTAATTATGTGAGTAGACCACTCATTATAATGTGTCAGTGACAATAATTGATAGTTTACTCCAACATCCATCGTTCTGTATTAACTGTATTAACTGGTAAAGTTATTATGTTGTGTACATTATGTGTCTTACTGTGTGTTAGTTGTGTAACTGTGTGTAATTAGATCTACTCACTGTATGGTAATTTCTATTGGGTTTGCAGTCTGAATGTCTAATGTATTTCTAGCCCCCAGTTAGTTGGAGAACTATGTTTAGTTCCATCCCCCCATTGTATACTAATGTCTGTGGTGTCATGTTTATGTCTTTTTGTAAGTCTGTGTTGTTTCACAAATAAAGAGTTGTTCTTCTTGCTGTACCTAACTGCTAGTGGTCTCCTGTCTGCTATTTGGGTACAAAGAGCAAGGTTCCAGAAAGGCTTGCTGGGTGAATACTGAGCTTTAATCGGGGGCTAAGGAGGTGATTTCCTACAACGGGCAGAAGGTCTACTACGTCCGGTAGACGGTCTGTTGCAGATAGCTCTTTCTCTTGCATGCTTCTTATGTCCACTAGCTATACCCACAAGGCTCTGTCCTAGCCTCCTTTTAATCCCACTCTAGAAAGCCTCCCTGAGAAACAATATCTGTTTGTTTTCCATTTCCATTTATATGCTGAGTATACTAACATCAAAAAAAGCAAGGATCGTAAATATTATGTTATGAACTGCAATTGTATTGTTGTCAGTGAGGCAGAAGCATAGGTGCAGAACATGGTGTAGTTATGAAGAAACACCACTTTTAATAAAAGGTAAAACAAATATAGTCAATACAAATTGTATGCCGTAAATAACATCTAAAAGCAGAGAATGACTTGGTGACTATTCTCTCACTTGACCGGTCTTAACATTGCTTTGTCCTAGAGGTTGGTTGCCACAATATATAACCTGATTTCATCTAATAAAGCAACATAATTATAAATCCTGCATTAAAGGAACACCTTGCTTATTTATATATGCTGTACATGATTTTGATATATTATATATTAAAACAATTTACAGTCCTACTGAAATAATTAATCAATGACATCAGTGAAAGTAGTTTGCATGCTTCCTCATGAGAAAGTGATGTCATTAGCCATAACTGTAGAATTAGCGGTTTCATCTCGGTTTGTGTGTATGTTAATGTAACATCTGAAGGAGGGGTTAGCAACAACAATATCTACTTTGTATATCAGTACTCATCTAACAATATTTTTTTCAGACACTATAGGTGAAGCTGTCCAATGACGATTATGAATATTGTTTCGGCTGTTGCAATCCAGAGCATAAGCATCAAGAATGGAAATGCCACTTAGAATTTGAAGACTTTACCAGAGGAATCTTCATTGTTATCCGTGATCCATAGCATTCACATTTGCCAGTCTGTGTCAAAAGCTAATGGTAATTACCATAATGCTCAGTTATTATATGACAAGTATTTGTCATTACACATAATATATATGTATTGTGCATTCACTCAAATTATTTTTTATGTAAAGTGCACTGAACTGAGATTTTTTTTGTTATATTTATAATGGTCTAATGATCAAGGTAAACATTGCACTCACAGCTCCAATGACTCACACAGGCTTATCATTTAAATGCTTGAATTCTTTATGGCTAAAAAATAGAAAATGTCAAACGCAATGGTGTAGTATCATAGAGAGAATAAATAAGGAATGATACTTGCACTCAGAAATGTGCAAAGGCACAATGTAAAAAAAATGAAGGTATCAGCAGCAATATATGGAAAAGTCAAACGGAAATCTTCACGTCTTGGCAATTGCAGCTCCTAAGTGCACATGATATATGGTCTTTGTGTATTTTTTCTCTTCTATACATACGTGCGCCCCTCTGTGAAGACTTGTACTTATTTTGAATGCTGAAGGAGTGCTCTTGTGGGTGCTGCCGGCTTGTTGGGAGAGTATAATTTATTGTTATCCCCTATGGTGTGTGTGTTTGTTTGTGTTTTGTTTTGCTTATATCCATAGTTTGAAAGTGGACCTTATTCTCCTGAACTTTGTAATGTTCCAAAGAACCAATTTTATTGAATGAAACGTAACTGTAATGAACCATCTATTTGTAAGCAACAAATAAATTAACATCTGAGATTCGGGCTAAACATTATCCACATACTTTATTAAAGGAGTCCAAGGAGTTGATAGAACACCAGGGATGGCTAAAAGATAGCCATACCTAAAAGAAGATCTTTTAAATAGGCACTCATGAAACAGAAAAACTAGATCAGCATAAATTATGCAAAGGTAGAACATTTATTTATTGGGATTCCTTGGACAGGGATCGTGTGATCAACATTGTGAACATATGACCCTAAGATCTAAAATCACCCTAAAGTAATCAAAAAGTGAAACAACATAATAACAATAAAATAATATCATCAAACGAATCCTGCAGGATGAGCTAAAAAGAACAGTAAAGGCGTATACTCAAGAGATGCACCAAGGCAATTCAATTAGTACACCTCCTGAGTTCCCCACTTCATAACTGTGCATCCACAGTAAAATGTAAAACAAGTGAAAAATAACGGGTACTCCTGTAAGCAAAAAAAAGCATAAATAATCAGGACAAGAACAAAAAATCAGGAACATCCTGGAGGGCTCTGTAGCAAGCAGAATATAAGGGAAATATATAACCCAAAAGCAAAAGTCACTGAAATAAATGCAAGAACACAATGTGTGTATCCATCCGGGTTCCAAAGCTTAACTTCATAAGGGGCCCAGGATCACTTGCTAAATAAGATGAGTTAATGTATAAAGCAGGGTTTAAATTCAGGCAGGGGCCGAAATATAACCAAACGTTCAAGGATTAAAGATGTTGTGCCAAACTTGATACTTGAGAAACCGCACGCTGAGTGGACCTTCCAGCCGATAATCAAGCAATGATGTCCCTGCATCTGTCATCCGTAACCCACCGATCACGGCAAAACAAACCCTTAGGTAGAGCGCGGTGACTAATTCTCACTCAAGGCAATTGTAGTTAAGCAAGTATTGGCCATCCTCGTATGAAATGTTCAATGTGGAGAGAGATCTCCTCTCCAAACAAGCCCGCCAGTGTGTCCTGCATATAGCTCCTCCCACAGGATCTGAAAGATGCGTCACGAAGGCCGTTTTGCCTAGAAGGCTTCTTCCGGGTAACATGACAAACACCCATTGCTGCTACTCTTTATATCCCACCAACCGGAAGGCAAATATCTACATAAAACCCATATTAACAAAAAACAACCAATACTGTGCATAAAGTGAAACCATCACATATCATTAAGGCGATTTTAACCTAAGTCAATAAATCCTAACAGACTGGATTAGACTCATCTATGAACATAATACCAATCTCACATTTACCTCTATTACAGTCATACCTCTCCAGTTGATCATAATGTTAAACCTACTCCATTATGTTATAATGACAGATGTATCCCCACATCAAGTTTCATGTAGGGATCAAACTTCATCCTTATAATTAGGAATCAAGTGGGAAGAAAGCAACATTCATTCTGCAAATTTTTTTTTATCCAAGTCACCCCCTCTAAACCCCATTTGTACATTTTCTAACCCCCAGGCTTTTAAGTCAGCTACCCTATTTTCGTGTTTGTCCAGAAAGGGCCATTTTCATTCTTTTTCCTAATATCTGACATATGTTCTAAGACTCTATATTTAAGTCTACGAATTGTTTTTCCAACATAATATTTATCCCACGGACATTGGAGGGCATAAATAACCCCCTCAGTGTTACATGTGATATGTTCCCTCACCTGAAATCTTTCCACTTTCAGGTTTAGGCAGCTGTTCATTTTACAAATGTTACGAAATGCCTTACAATGATGGCATGGAATACAGCTATCTTTATTGACTTCCTGGGTTACCCAATTAGCCTGTGGTTTCGATCTTTCAAAGTGACTTCTCACTAGGAGATCTCTTATGTTAAATGGGGATGATTACCAATAAATTAGGCTACGCCCGCATCCAACTGTAATATCCTCCTCTAGAAGGATGAGAAAAGGAACTGGCAAGCTTTTTTTTAAAAGAACAGGGATACAGAGGACAAGGTGGAGCAGACGAAGACAAATTAATAGAACAGGGAGAACCACCCCAGAGAGAAACCAGAGCTATGAGAATGAGGAACAGAGACAAGAGACAGGTATCAAGACAACCGTGGAGGAGAAATTATTAGTGGTCAACCTTTCTAAGGTAACCTTAGCCATAAAACATCTAGAGGTTCTTCAAAAGGGGCTCACTCTTTTGCCCTCCAGACTTGCATATGTCATTGTTTGATTATCGGCTGGAAGGTCGGTTTTTCAAGTATCAAGTTTGGCACACCATCCTTAATCCTTGAACGTTTGGTTATATTTCGGGCCCTGCCTGAATTTAAACCCTGCATTATACATTAACTCATCTTATTTAACAAGTGATCCTGGGCCCCTTATGAGGTTAAGCTTTGGAATCTGGATGGATACACACATTGTGATCCCTGTCCAAGGAATCCCGATAAATAAATTTTCTGCTTTTGCATAATTTATGCTGATCTTGTTTTTCTGTTTGTGCCTATTTAATAGATCTTCTTTTAGCTATGGCTATCTTTTAGCCATCCCTGGTGTTTAATCTATGAGGGATCTATAGGCACCCACCCTCTATCGTATATATTTTGGCGATTACTTAGGAGGGTGTGGAAACTAGAGATTTCCATTCAGTTATAGGTAATGCAGGGAGGCATCTGCTATATTGTTGAAACAGTTGATAGAGCTAGCCTAATTAAGTATAAGCAGAAAGCAAAAATTGCTTTAATCACTGGTTGATCATGAAGTCATGACCCAAAAATACTTTAATTTCCAAAACATAACAATGGATTCCATAAAAACAAATTGTACAACATTCCACAATGTATATGTTTATATGCACTGTTCAAAACATAAAACAAACAAAAAACATTAGTTCTTTGCAAAATGAATAGTACAGTAATTACATTTCAAGTGACAATAAAATTGCTATTGAGCTAAAAACCCAATAAAATAAAAAAGCCATTGACCCATAGAAGACAAATTAGAACTAATGGGAAAGCTGGGGATGTTTTTTGCTCTCAAAATCTCGGGAGATGGTAGACAAAGCTACTCTGAGGCCATATTCAGTGTTCATTCTGGACTAGACCATTAGAAGCGACTTTCACAAAGATAGGTTGTGCTGAAAGGTAGGATGATTTTCATTGCAATGTAGGGATATTCAATCATCACACTGTCTTTTCAGCTTTACAAGCTGACTCTCTTCATTGCTTGGCAACATAGCAAAAACACTCGTTGCAGACTTGCTTTCTCCCGTGAATCCCTCAGAATCTACGCTCACGTCATCTCCACAAAAAAAGTTAGACTTTTTGATAAAAAGCCAAAGCATACGTCCTGGACGCACTCCACACAAGGTCGTGACCCACTTATTGGGCAGGACCCACAAGTTGAGAAACACTGCTCTAAAGGGTCTCACAACACATTCAAGTAAGCCTCCTGGCCTACATTGTGTTTTAGCTACAGAATCTTCTGTGCTGCAGTGTGTTTTACATAATATATTATGTATTTTTATATAAGATCTTGAATATTTAGCCATTTATCTATTTTCATCTGTACATGAAATGAACAAAGTGTGTATTGTGTAAATTTCTACAGAGAAACACTAAGTTGCATTTTTTTCTCTGCTCCATGTCAATGAAACCAGTTTCCAGCTAATTATATTCCACTCCATCATGATATAGTACACTGGATGCAAGTACAAGTTTATATTAAGTTTTTCTCCCTCATTCATTTCAGATTCAGCTATCATTTGTATAGGTTGGTTTGTCAAATGGGCCTATTTATGAAAGTGGGCTAATTTTCTTAGCCCATCCCATGCAACTTTCCTGACTCCTGGGCTTTCTGACATTCTGGTTGTCCATGTGGCGGGAAATGATTGGAGGACAATTCCTCTGTGGGGTTTCAAGGATATCATCAGGCAGAATATTCCAAGATATGTGTGTCTAGTGTGGTCTGGAGTGGAGGTGGTTCCTTGTAACTACTGGACCCAGGCACATAGCCTGAAGGCTATGGAGCACAGCAGGATTAAGCTCAAAAAAAGAGTGTACGTATCTATTGAGCATTGGGGGTTATTTTTGAGAAAGATACAGCTATCGATTTCTGCAGTGATGCGGTTCACATTACTGATGTGGAGCTCAACTTCTTAAATTTGGTGTTACAGGAGGCAACTGAGCAGGCCATGGTGTGGGTGGTGGGAAGCAAACACTGATGTGAGGGCATGTCCTACGGTGTGTCCTTCCCCATCAGGGAGGATCAGAGGTACATGGGAAGGAGGTTATAATTGGGCTTACCCCTCCCCTAATCTCAATGATGTGGATGTACCCACTGAGCCAAAGGCAGGCTTGTGGTCAGCATTGAAGGCATGAGGGTTGGAATAAGTGGTAAGACGGGCGGGGAGGGGAAGCATTCATGGCTTGTGAGTTAGAGTTTATATGTTAGTTATTAGCAAGGATGACTTGTATATTGTTGTGGTTTACATATTGAGTTAATAAAAGTAAAGATTGGTGAATTTTCACCAAGGCTAAGTCTTGTGTCTTTTATTGAAAAGGACTAGGTCCCCACTACCTTCACACATGATTACACTATCCCCATTGGATCTGGACATACTTGGACTCTCTTATATGTGCCGGCCTATATAGCCCCTTTTCTTAAAAATATGCTAAAAATGGCTTCTTTTGAAAAAATTGGTAATAAATAGTTGTGTAAAAAAAACATATCAGCTACTTCTACATATGTGCCTATGGGGCTTAAGTCCTCTTTATAAAATCTGGTTAAAACGCTGCGTGGTTTTACATATGCATGCCCACGAGGCTTCTGATTTATATGCAACCGATTGCTGGTGTAATTGACTAACGCTTTGCAGCATTTTATCTGGAGTGGCTCTGGAGTAATAATTGCTCAAAATTTATCTACTTTTTCAATATCTGTAATAGTGTCTCTTGTGCTTAGTGACTTTGTTACACGGATATCAAAATCTTTGGTAATATATCGTCCTGCTGCTAAGAACTGAGTATGTATATAGTAAGGACAATTGTTTTCAATATATCAATATTAATTTAATGTCACAGTACCCAGAACATACTGCAAAACAAGAGGAATCTCAATGTATCCTTCCTGGTAAAATAATTTATTAAGATATTTTAGCGAGACTCCAGAGAAGGGATATTAAAATGGTTTACAAGATAAAAACATTGAATGTGTCTACATCTGTAGAATACTAAAATCATATACCTACCATTTACAGAATTATGTATAGGTATGTATATGTATTAGGTATATATCCTCCTATACAATGTTTCACTGGATTGTCATGTAATTGATTTATCAAGGGAGTCTGGTTTCAAGTTAACAGTTCTGTCTTCCTCTTTAGATGCTTAAGTGTTATTCGTTTATGTTTTTGTGGACACATTTGGAGATTGCTGTATACATATTGTTTTAAGTAGTTGTGTATGTCTTTCCATTTTTTTCTTATGACCTCATTCATCATTTAGAACACTGCACACAATTCTGTAATAAGTGCTGGCATGTGATCTGTCAATATAATATTTGTCCTTTTACATAGGAATATAATTATTTTGAATCAAATGCATTCAGCACTAACTAATAATAACCCATCTGTAACTCTAACCCTAGGTCTACAGTTAATTTAGAACTAGGGTTAGTTTGAGCTTTTTGTTTGTTTGTGTTACTACAATGCTGCTGATTGCCTCTAGAGGCAGTGTAGCATTGGAGCAAAGTAAATTTGTCAAGCTTACTGACTTCCTTCCATTATGGCGCCCATGATCACCCAGTGGAGTGATTGCGGTGCCCTGGGGGCCCAAATCTTGGTGTTGCTGAAGGCACTACAGCAACAATCAAAAGTAAAAGGAACAAGGAGGGTAGAGGGTTTTCCTCCAGGGAAGAATGAATGAAACGGCTGGAAACCAGGTAGATGTTGTATGAAGCGCTTTAATACACAAAATACACCACAACTAACAGCTGCAGTGAGAGTGGGATCATCTGGTGGGTAAAAAAAAGCCTACGCGCTTCGTGCCTGGGTGCTGGCGCCTCGTCAACGTTTTTTTTTAACCACCGGGTGATTCCACTCTCACTGCAGCTGTTAGTTGGGGCGTCTTTTGTGTATTAAAGTGCTTCATATCTACCTGGTGTATTAAAGCGCTTCACATCTACCTGGTTTCCAGCCGTTTCATTCATTCATCTCTGGAGGACGACCCTCTACCCTCCTTGCTCCTTTTACTTTCGATTTGCACGGTGTGAGTTCCGAGAGGAGGAGTCCGCGGAGGTTTACTATGTAGATCCAGCCATCTCTCAACTTTCATTTTTACTACAGCAACAATGTTTGAGTGGTGGATGCGATCATTGATCACTTGCACCACTTGTTTTAACTCAGGACATATATGTACATCCTGTTTTACCAACTGCAGGCAAGGGGTTAATTATGGCCAACTATAATTTTTGGAACTGGTGCATGTTATGTAAAATCTGCCAATTGTCATGTAAATAATAAACATTTATTATTAAATAAATTATAAATTAGATTTTACTGTAAACAGGCCCAAAGGAGCAAAGTACAGTGAGAGAACCTATAGTTAATACAGCTGGATTGGTATCATTATTAACACAGATAGCTTGTGATGATGACACAATAAATGAAGTTATGATGGGCACATAAGCTGCAAACAAGCATAAAAGAATGGCAAGAAATGTGAAAGATATTCTTCAGCCGGCTGCTGTGAATGTGATGGATTGAGCACAGCTGCATGGAAGAAAGTCCCTGGCACAATTCCCTAGCCTGTTTGCCACATTAGAAACACAGTCTAATAAACAGCATCTCTAGAATGATTTGTTTTAATTATTAGTAACGATGAGTCTTTTGGCATTAAATGTTTCTCATGCTGTCCTTCAAGCATGTAAATGCCTTGTTTTTCAAGATCATTTCTTTTTATAAGACCAATAAAATATTTTGCCATCTTTTTTTTCCCAGCTGCACCTGTAAAAGTTCACTGGTGTGATTTGGAAAGGTTTGAATATACTCAGATCTCCCATTACTGACAGGATCTCATCTATTACAAACAAAACCTCCCCATGTTATTTTAATTGCAATGCCAATTGGATTGGTATGAATCCAATTTAGATAGTTACATCTCACAGGCAATTAACACCTTTGTGACACTAGGATGTTCTTTGCTGTCCTAATATACAGGTCCCAAGAATTATAGAATGTTCTTCTCCTAACAGCTCATCATGGCCACCCACGATGAGCTGTGCTCCAGATCCCACTCCAGGGACTTGCAGCAGTATCTCACCTGTCAGATGAGGCATCTTTGAGTGGACACTCAAATCCCATCACAAGTGAGGTTTTGGCAGGGACCCTGATTGGGTCACTGGCTACCGATCACAAAAACAGTGTCTTCTAGGTCGCAAGTACCATGCACCCTGAAGGGGTTGACATTATCACATATATAATATTTACCCTACAATATTATATATCCCGTATGATGATAAATATTGGATTCTTCACTCTTAAAGGAAGATACTTTTACAAGCTCAAGCAGAAAAGGTAGGCAGTTTAGATGGAAAACTAATATTGCATAATTTTTGAGTGGAAGAGAAAAGCTGGATGAGTGTAGTAAGGAAGCCTCTATCTATGAAATTGGGATGCTTGAACCCACTTCCTGTATTGCTGTTTCTATCTAGGCAATCTTCATATAAGGGTTTGTCACAAAGGCCTAAATACTTTGTCAGTAAGTTTAAATGTTACATTGATCTGTGGAGGTGACAATTTTAGAATTGCATCACCATTTTTAACCCCTTCGTGACGTTAGGACGTTCTATGCCGTCCTGACTTTAAGTGCCTTAAAGTCGTTAGGACGGCATAGTACGTCCTGTACTAAACAGCTCATCACGGCTCCCTGCAATGAGAGGTTTTGGGATCCCGCTGCAGGCACTTACAGCGGGATCCCACCTGTGAGATGAGGCCACTTTGAGTGGCCTCAGTCTGACAGGGAAAATGTAGCCGGTGCTTAAAGCGAGCACCAGCTACATTTTTCTAAATCGTGCTGTGCCCGAACTTCCGGCTTCGGGCATGCCTCCGTGACGTCACACGTGACGTCCGGAGGTCTTGCGATTTTTTGGCAGGGACCCACAGGGTCTATTAAGACCCTGATTGGGTCTCTTCCAGAGTGTTCCTGGCTACCGGTGATCGGTGGCCAGGAACAAATCGTGACGTTTTGGTGCTTGCGTCATTTGGGACGCAAGCACCATGCGTCACGAAGGGGTTAAACCCTAGGTTTTCCCCAGTCAGAAACAGTTGCTGGTTAAAAAAAAAAGTGCTTATCAAGTCATCTACCATACATAGTGGAGTCCATACTGATGGTGCTAACTGAATACTGTGGTTAAAGAAAATTACAGGAACCACAGTATAGGAGTCTTTTATTCCATTTGTTAACACAACGTATGAGGTAAACTTATTAACAGAACTTGTTAAATAATTAACATTGGATCCCTTTCACTACATTTTGGAAATTAATCTACCCTTTACATTTTGATGTAACCAATTTAAAAAATGGCCTCTATAGTCTTGTGGCATTTGAAAAACATTTGTGTGCCCATACATAGGGAGTGTGTCATCTATGACATTTGTAGAATTGGATATAATATTATTAAGTGTTTGATTTGCAGGGTAATGGTTTCATGAGATGGACCAATAAATATGTTTCATCTTTGCTTCCTGATCATGTAATCTGTTTGTGGAAATTCCATACAATCTGCATTTCAAAATGTCAGCTGTGTATTTACCATGATTTAGTTATTTCTGCTACAGATAGTTTACCAAGTGAATTTGCCTTAACATGACTCTCACAGAAGTTGTTTTTGAAGAAACAACAGGCTCAATTCATCACTGTTTATTCATTAGCTCTGAAGATTAGGTCCTTTTGGAAACAGTACACTTTTACAATACACTTTTTAAACATGTCACTGGAAACAACAGTAAACAGATTTACTACATTAAGTAGTTTTGTTTTGTGGAAAATAGTACATTTTTTTTTCCACTTTCATTATTTTCCAGAATAGGCCCAAATTCAATAAAAATAATACTGTATCATTACCAGACTTCTTAAATCATCTATAACTGACAGGTTAAGGCTGGCAATGGGGACAGAGGGTCAAATTGACCAGTTTTCACTTCTAAATGCCTAGGAGCATAGCAATGTATACCTTTCCATACAATTATATTGTGTTTATATCAATTTCTGTTTTGGTGAATTACCTGGAAATTTGTAGGCAAATACGTACTGGTTTCTTAACCCCTTCCTACTTGTAGGACGTCCTATGCCATCCTGCTTTTTACTGCCTAGAGGCTAGTAGGACGGAATAGAACGTCTAGCATTAAAATGCTCATAGCGGCTCCCCGCGATAAGCTGTGTGCGGTTCTCACTGTAGGGGGGTCCCCAATGTCAGGACACAGAAAATGTAGTGAACGTTCAGAGTGAGCGTCAGCCCCATTTTATATCAAAATCCTGCAGGACAGCATATACCGTCCTGTATGTAACAGCTCATTGTCGCTCCCAGTGTGTGAGCTGTGCTGAGGATCATGCTGCAGGACTTGCAGCAGGAACCCCAGTGTCAGATGAGGCCACTACATTTCTGGCATCCCTATCTGTCCGAACTTCCGTTTTCGGCCACTCCTCTGTGACGTCACATGTAACATCACAAAGTATCGCTGGATGTCGGCAGGGACCCTGATCGGGTCCCTGTTCGGATGTTCCTCGCTACCGGCACCCAGGAGCAAAAACATGATGGTTTGGTGCTTTGGTCGTTAGGGACCAAAGCACCATCTGACATGAAGGTGTTACAAAGAAGGGAATTGAGATGGGAAATTCAAACTTTAGGCCAATTTGGAAATATTCTCCAGTGCAAAATGGGAGAACATTTCCAACTCAGCTACTTTGGCCTTAAGTTTCAAATTCCCTTTTCATTTTCCTGCAATTCTCCCTTGAATGAGCAGACCCTTTAGTCTCATCGAGTAATAATAATGTGTCACCTCCAGCTTGTGCATTATCCACAATATTGTTTAGAGTGCTAGTGCTCAGAATTACAATGTGGAGTGTTGAATACCATTTAATCATATAACATTTATTTCTGAAAAGCCCTTCAGAGACAAGTTTAACCTTTTATTTGAACATCATCATCTCATCTGACTTGTTTTACACCATTATTTCTGTTATTACTGCATTGCAGGTATCTATGGCTGAGAAGGTGTTAATATGTATTCTGTATCTCTCAATAGGGAGCGGATTAATTAGTGCTTCATAGGCAGTGGAGGAGAAAGTCACTGCTCTGCAGGTGTCTTTTTGACAGGGATGAGGTAAACATCCAACAGCCCATCTTTCCAGGAGGGAATATTTTATTATTTTCTCTGCATGCCTCTTCATGTTTAGTGGTGAGCGAGAGATACAATGTAGGGTTGATTATGGATGCTTGCCAGAACAGTCAGGCAAGGCCAGTGTGCTGCAGAGTGGCACATGGATAGCAGAGGGTAGAAAAATAAGAGTATATAGAGGTCTTAACTCGCAGGTAGAAAGATTAAATACAGGAGAAATGTCTGCAACAGGGATGCTCAATTCAGGCAGACTACAGGATGTGACATTTGTACAGAAGCAAGTGAAGCACAAGTAGGCATATATAGTGTGGAATATGTGCTTTCTGCAGGAATTATGCAGGAACTGTAGCAATATGGAGTTTAAAAATCAACAAGGGAAGGAACCAAGATGATGACAGTTGACAGTGAAAGAAGAGCATAACATGTGGAACATAATAATAGTAGTAATAGTAAACTTTGTTTAGCTGTATGTTTAAACAAGGTCCTCCACCCTTAACATACCCTACCATTCAAAGGTTTGGGGTCACATAGAAATGTATTTGTTTCTAAAAGAAAGGCTAATTTTGGCTATTAAAATAACATCTAAAGGATCTGG
Organism: Pelodytes ibericus; assembly: GCA_036172795.1. Taxonomy (NCBI): domain Eukaryota; kingdom Metazoa; phylum Chordata; class Amphibia; order Anura; family Pelodytidae; genus Pelodytes; species Pelodytes ibericus. The sequence continues at coordinate 84,053,795 of CM069861.1, read as the reverse complement.
AGTACAGAGTAGCCATCATTAATGTTGTAAACCACTATGGCTAATTGATTATTAGAAAGTCCTTTTTAAAGTTATGTTAGCACAGCTAAAAAATGGTGTGCCAATAACAGAACCAATAACACTGACTGTCGGGCTCGGGAAGGGAGCTACTTCGCAGGGTGGATAACTGAGGCCCAAAGGATAAAGGAATGCACACAGCTCAGTAGATCCAGTAAGACAAATCCTTTATAACAATCCAGAGTCGTGGCAGGCAGCGTAGATGCAAAACGGTGTAACAATCCAGAGTCGAGGCAGGCAGTGTAGATGCAAAACGGTGTAACAATCGAGAGTCGAGGAAGGCAGCGTAAAAGGCAAAACTGGGTAAGGGGCAAGGTACGAGCAGGGAAATCGGGGTCAAATAGCCAAGGAAATCAGTAAATCAATATCCACAAGTGGGAACAAGGGCTGGACAGAGCAGAGCTATGAACAGCTTGACAACCAAGCATTGATTGAAGGTATTGCTGGGTTTATATAGGGCTGTTGGAACAAAACCCCTCCCAACAGTTTAGAGTGACACCTTAACTCCTCCTACTTGCTGGTACTCTATGAAGAAGGTTTCCAGCCTTCTCTCCTGACAAAAAGAGACATCCACCAGTGAAATTGCAGCAGATGGAATTAGGTCATGCCCCCTTTACGGCCCGCGATTCGGGGTGCCTGTGTTACTAGAGGCCGGGGATGTGGCCTCGTGCATCATGGATCATTCATCCGGCGAGCAGAGGAGGACTGGGGAGCTGCAGGATCAGGTAAGGGCCCCCTGGCTGGTGGCAGAGTGGGTCTCAGACCCTGACCTTCTTTAGATTAGTTGAGTATCTGGGGCATCAGCATTTGTGGGTTTGATTGCAGGCTCAGAATGGCCAAAAAGAAAGAGCTTCATCATTTTGTTCTTTTGCTGATATAAGGAATTCAGAATAAGTAAGTGCCATGAGGAGAAAAACAAAAAAGAATAGTGGAGAAACCAAAGATAGGGGAGCATCTACAAACCCCAATGAGCAGTTCCCTAATGCTCAGAAAAAAATGCTGTACCTTAGTGTTGTGTTGGGGTGAGCACTAACAGTGCTTCACAACTGAGCAAAATGACAAGTACCGTATATCAGAGTTTCTAGTATGAGAACCAGATGTCTCGCAGAAACCTCCACTGGCAGTTTGATTGAACACCGGTCTCAACGTCAGCAGTGAAGAGTTGATGGAGGTATTGTAGTGGTCTGGGAATGCTTTGGTGGGTGTAAAGTGGAAGATTTGTACCTGTAGTATCTTACATAGAAATAAGAACACTTTATTACCGCAAAAGAAGGATGGAGGACTTAGATGACGTTGATGTTTAGGTAAAACTACAAGAGATGTTCCAGCTCTTCTAACTCTCTCAGCATAGTTAAAATTAGTACTACAAAGAACCCAGCAAGTCACAGAATACCATATTAAGTGTCTTTATTTACAATATGTGAGTAAGTCCTTCTGAGTTAATCGTATCCTGGTAACAGAAGTTCAACTTGCTTAATATTAAGGGATAGGAACCATTTATACACAAGACCGATGGTTAATTAAGTGATACATCTTTTTTTGGAAAGTGATTCCAAAAGTTATTATATATGTATGAAAGCTAGCAGGACAATGCCCATACAAGCTGCACCTTATGAATTTGCACTGCAAAAGCCAATGCTAGGAAATAGTAAATAATGATAAATACATACATTTGCCACAAGAATAATGTCCAGAGAAATACATTTCATAATATATTTGCCAATTTATTTTCATGATGAATTAGGTCTGGAATTTTCAACACATATAGATGCTACTAGTTAATTAACTCTCTCTCTACACTGCGTTTCCTTTGGGGAAGCTATGGTAGAAAGTATTAGACGGGCTGAAACTAGGGAAAAGATTAGAAAATATAAGTCATAATTAATTTTAAAAAACTCGCCAATTTTTCCTACTCAGATTAATACCAGGTTTTTGAAGTTCGTAGGGAAATAAGAATTTTAGTGTCACAGAGCTCCACACCAATATGACACAGCAATGTGCGATTAAACAGTTAATATAAAGTGTGTGGTATAAGAGGCGCCTAGTGATATTAAATATACAAAACTTATTACAATAATTATAAAGTGCTACAAACACATGTAAAACAGAAAAGTAATAAAAAGTGTTGCGCACTTACGGATTTGCCAGCGGGCATCGGCAAGAGACTTTATCCGCACACCGGAATCTACACAGCAGTATCGCTGAACAGCGCAAGTTTTTGTATTTCTACAAGATTTTTTGTTTTTTTTAAAGTAAGCCTATAATGTATTGGGGCCAAAAAATTTGTTATAGTGTGTTCCAACCATAGCCAGTTTTTGGGCTCTTGCCCATGTGAGTTGTTCCACAAAAAGGGGGGGGGGGGGGAGCTTTGTGTTGATTTTCTACACATGATATTTTGTATTTTTTTTTTTTTTATGTATATCCATTGCATCCCTTTCACTAAAGTCTCAGCCGAGATAAATATATTTGTGCAACACTTTTTATTGCTTTTCTGTTAAACAGTTAATAAAGTTTTCAAAATAAAATACTTTGTGTAAGTGACTCACCCACTTGCATGAATAGCTATTTAGAGGTCATGAATGCACCAAAAATTATTTGTAGTAGTAAGACAATAAAGATTCGTGATTGGATTACCCTGTAGGCAGTATCCTTCAAGAACAAACTGGCCACAACGATCCACTGCAAGCATCGCAGTGGAACAAAAACGCTCCAAACAATAACAAACCTGCATATAATAGTATTAGTGTGTTACATGTACTTTTGCACATTTTATGAAATAGCTTCTTAATGAGAAAAGGTAATGTGAATCATCTTGTCTGCCACAGCAGTGGGTGTAGAAAGCCTGCAATGTCTAGTGAAAAGATAAGCTGGGAATCATCGATTAGCTAAAGAAAATTGCTGTTAAAAGAATGATCCTGATTTAAAGAGGCGGCAGATTCTCATGAGTCGATTATTTAGGTGACCATAAGTTTAAATTATTTAGTGAGATGGCTCTGATGGCTAATGCACCAACCATTTAATTTTCAGGATGACAAATTTGATTCCTGGCAAGGTCATCTTAGTTGGCTAACTGTAACATTCCTGCGATGTACTTGAAAATAAGAATAAATCACTGTTACATTCCTGGTAAAATGCTGCATTATTGTTATTATTATTACTATTATTATTTTAATAATTGACAATTGTTTGATGAGGGAGATAAAACATACAAATTAACTAAATGTTTGCATTTAAGGATTGTTTAGATAAACATCTCCATGCAACTAGCTAAACCACCAAATGAAGCTGTTTAAGCATATGACTGCCAGAACGATGATTGCAACAAATCATCTTATTACACATGAGATTAAATGTATATTCCAGGTATAGACCAACCTGTGATCTTCATTTCATCCAAGTCATCCTTAATTATGTATTTTTCATAATTTCCCCTCTATACACCAGTGATGTGGTCATTCTAGCATATTAGGCCACAACACATCCTTGTGGCCTAAAATAAAAAGATGCAGTGGTATTAGCAAGAACATTCCATATAATATACACTATAATTATCTCTAATAGCTAGCTCTTATTATGTGTTATTTTTTTTTATGAAACAGGTCAGGCGCCAAGAGGCCTAACTGAGAATGATGATATTGAATCCTATTTAAAAACAAACATCTCTCGGCAAAGCTCAATTTGGAAAACTAAATTATCCCTCTATGGCTACTGAAAAAGAAAAAGCTAAATTATTGGCTGTTAAAGTATGATTCCCTTATGCAAATCAATTTAAGCTCTTAAATGCTGAAGTATTGTGGTATCTAAATTGGTCTGCAGTAATTTAACTGAATTGCAGTGCATCTGCATAAATTGCACATCTGAAAAGCTGCAGTAACACATCAGAGGACAACAGTGTTCTTAACATCCGTATGGTTAAATGACACAATGCACTGATAAAATGTTTTACAAGGAGACCTGAATGTTGTCTGCTAGAGGGCAGCCAAATAGAAATCTAGCCAAATGGTTGAAAACTTAAAATAAACTCTAAATCCCTCCTGGCACTTGTACATATTTCATGGATATGTGAGCAATGCGGTCCAGATTTTTTTAATATGGAGGGCACTGATAAGGCAACATTTTAGGGGACCACCAGTTTTATTAGGTAAGGGCCATAGCAGTTAATGAGGGGGTAATAACAAACTTTTAAAACTATCAGGTTCAGTTTAGAAGATCTCATTGATCTAGTAGTATAGAAATCTTGCCAATGTCTTATCTGCCAGATTTATTTTTTTGCAGACCAGTAAGAGGAACAGGGACATGCATGCTCCCCCAACTCACCCTTCCAAGTCATGTGCCCTGCATAACTGTCCAGGCATTTTGGGTGGTATGATGATGGAAGAAAGGTGACCAAGAAGACGCATGCACACCAGGGTCAGGTAAAAAAAAGTATGTGACTTCAAAATTTATTCCTAAAAATCCATGAAAAAACACAGAAACAAACACTAGTGCGAGACACAAAAGGGGAAAACGATATGCCTTACACGTTTCGCATGAACACACGCTTATTCATAGCCTTATCCAAAGAGTGCGTACACGGTGATTAGATATACCATATCCACCAATCAATAAAAAGGTCATGTTAATTATAGAGATTGCAAACACATGTTAAACAGGTTCAAGCTCAGTGACTGATATTAACCAGATGAATAATCAAATGGTTCAGTACTAAATAATTAAGTAGTGAAAAACGCGTGTTATGACCATGTCTACATGACAATAAAAATTAATTTAGTGACCTGTACATTATACAAAGTACAAAGTGATGAACATATACAAGAAAAAATACATATATATATATTAAAATGTAAATGGATGAATGACATGATATTTGTTTGCAAGTACATATATATATATATATACATAAATGGTAATAAATGTTGTTCAATGCCAAACAAATGTGTCCACTATGCGTAGTTGCAAAAATAAAACAAGCTGCCAAATCTCTAAAAAAAAAAAAAACAGTAATAGAGGGAAGGGTATAAACCAATTTATTAATAAAAATTATGTATGAAGAAAAAAAAGGGGGAACTCTTTATTAATTGTTTGTCGTCTTCAAAAATGTATGGTAAAAATCGCAAGTGGACACTGTTTAAAGGTGTACATAAATTTAGAAAAACTTTGAGAAACCTCCTGATGCAAATATACAAGACAGAATATTTGTTAGTTAGCATATAACAATAATAATGCATGATGATAGATAAGAGAAATACAATGTATGAGTGTATTTTGCCATGAGAAATCTAGGCACTGTCCTAATAATAAACATGATTGATAATGCACATTGTACAGATATAGAGATAATATTGAACAATAAAGGGCTATATTATGAAAAAATGGTGATGTTTGTGCCATGCAGCATGGAACAATGGTATGATGATGGCTGTGACAACAGCCTAAAGGATTTTTTATTAAATCTATGGCAGTAATAAACACTGCCCCTATAAATCAAAATATCTCCCCTCACCAACCCTCTGCCAGTGAGCAGGCAGCATGGTGTCTTTTTCCATGCTGCCTCTCGCGCTTCCCTTTGCGTGCCTGACATTACAGTGCCGGAGGTAATGTGGCCTGATGGCATTCAGATTTCATGGAGAGCAGGAGAGGTCTGACCGCCTATGCAACACACAGACACCATGCTTTCTGCCACTAGACATCAAGGAGCAGGGGTCAGTGCTGAGAGTGCAGTGTGGGTGATGGGGCATGTTCTGGGGTGCTGGGGTAAGACCTGGGTGTGCAATGTGGGTGATGGGGCATGTGTTGGGGTAAGTCCTGGGTATGCAGTGTTGGTGATGGGGCATGTTCTGGGGTGATGGGGCATGGCCTGGATGTGCAATGTGGGTGATGGGGCATGGCCTGGGTGTGCAATGTGGGTGAGGGGCCATGTCCTGTGTGTACAATGTGGATGATGGGGCAAGTCCTGGATCTGCAATATGGGTGATGGGGCATGTCTTGGGTTTGCTATGTGGATGATCAGGCATGTCCTGGGTGTGCAATGTGGGTGATGGGGCATGTCCTGGGTCTGCAATGTTGGTGATGGGTCCTGTCCTGGGTTGCTGGGGCATATCCTGGGTCTGCAATGTTGGATGATGGGGCATGTCCTGGGTGTGCAGTGTGGGTGCTGGGGAATGTCCTAGATCTACAATGTTGGTGCTGAGGCATGTCTTGGATGTGCAGTGTGAGTGATGGGGAGTATCCTGGGTGTGCAATGTGGGTGATGGGGCACATCCTTGGGTGCTGGAGAATGGTTCTGCAACATATGGAGGCTGGCTGCAAAAGATTTGGCCACATTGCAATACAAAAGAAAATTCTAAATAAGCCATAGATCTTATGTAAGGGTTAGCATAAGGGTTAAGGTTATATTTAGGTTTAGGGTCAGGATTGATGTCAAAAGGTCACTGTAAGAGAGATTTTTTTTTAAAAACAAACATTACTTTCCTTTATTACCATAACTTCAGTAACATATTACTAAAACAGCCCATGTTGCCAAGCGTAAGGCATGCCAAAAAGTCATGTCACTAAGGGCTTAACATAAATGAACACAGTAAAGGGTAGTTGACATCTGTTCATATCTGTACATCTGCATGTCTCCCAATATGCCTATTAAGTAGGATAGAATATGATCTTATCCTCATCGCCATAACATTGATACATTAATATTTATGGTGAATGTTGATTTGTATCCAGCTGAAATCCTTCTCGTTAGCTAACACTTCACGAATATTTAACCTGGTCCAATGTTATGTGCAAACCTTTTTTCATCTGAAAAATCATTCTTAAGCAAAAAGTGTTCTAAAACAAGAGGGAGTATTAACTTTTGTTAATAAAAATCTTAGTCCAAAAATTTAGGCTGGACTCATAATAGCTTTTTCTAAAGAAGATCTAATGATGTGATGTTACTAGTGTTGTTTTCCATTATAGTGCATCACCTTCTAGTGTCTCCCAGACTTCAGTGCTCCGTGGTGGCCTGCGTTCTTTCTGTCATGTTCTTATTTGATTTTGGTTCCTGAAACTGTTGGACATGCTTTCAGAGCAACACATAGCTTTTTTATATAGTGAAGAAATGTATTTAATTACAAAACAGTAGATGGTTACAGTTTTTCTGCTTCTTTCCAAATACCAAATAAACGTTTAAGCCCTCATATCTGTAAATCCAATCAACAACATGGTAGAGTGAATCGGGAATGGCCAGAACATCTGACAAGACTGACTGGTGTATGTTGGCACCAAATCTCAACCACTGTCCGCTAAATTCTTCTGTAAGTGAACTCTTCCAAAGATGTGTCTTAGTACACATGAAAGACCATAATTTGGACATTTTTCATGAAAAGATCTGTAAACAACAGTAAGATGGATGCCTAGGGTGTCTTTTAGAAACTGAGGGAAATAATCCATAAGGGAGGTGAACAAAGTGGAGTAAATATTTACTCATAATCCTTATATGCCATGGCTCCATTGTACAAAAAGCCGAGTGCAACATATCTTGAACAAATTAGATAAACTGTTTTGTGGCAATTCATTTTCCAGAGTTCAGGATGCATTTGGTTATTTTTTTTAGATACTCCATGTCATCCTTTGCTATTATCATACAGCATCTCTTATATTAAACTAAGATATATGTGATGCAATGAAACAGAAATATTAATCAACTTTACTAAATTAAACAATAAAAAGCTACATGGCTTTTATCACAGGTATTTCTGTTAAAAGATCAGTCTTTGGTTAAATTACAAATCATGCTTGAAGAGCCAGCAAGCAAAGGAAATTGAATAGTTTTTTTTCTCTTCAATTACCTGAAATAATGATTGAACAAATTAACGTTTTAAATATTGATATAGTTCATTATTTATCAGCATTAAATTTAAGTTTATCAATTCTATCTAACTTTTTTTGTGTCACTGTACTAAGGACCACAGTCTTTTAACACTGTGTTTGTCTCCACTGTTTATGCAATTTGATGGACAGCAGCAAGGTTCACCCAGACTCATTAGGAGTTGCACACATCACATAAACACATTAGAGAGATGCTCATCTATATGAATGAGTCAGATCACTCATGGATAACAATTATTCTCAAAAGGAATATCACTTTGAGAACTGTTGAAGCCTAGCTCTCCTGACACCCAACCAATTTTCTTTCTCTTCATTGCTTATTTTTTATTCATTTTAAATTCTTCTTTTTATGTTTTCACTTTCTCTCTAATTATTCCTTTTGTTTATTATCACAGTTGCGATAGCACCATTTAAGAGAATAGTTATCACAATGGTAGATTTATTCATGGTGTATAAAATGCAAGTTTATTTAAACTCTGTTTTTGCTACTGCACCTTGACTTGATAGAAGCAGTAAATAAGGTATCAGCTTGATATTTTGTATTCTTCATTGTACCATAGAGGAAGGGCTATTTTTTTCACAAGTCATGAAAGACTATTCAGGGTTAGAGATAGCCAGTGTTTCCAAACAAGCACACCAGTGGAGGTTCACAGAACATGCATAAATTGTCCTTTTTGTATAAAACAAAAGGTATCACCATCCACTAAATCGTATAATATTAGGCCTAGATGCCTCGTCAAACACAGAGGTGCACGTGTGAATGAGAGAGAAGAAAGTACATAGCATAGCAAAGTGATACATTAAAACATAACAATTTATTATACTCTTACACTTAGAGATGCAGGTTACTAGTACACTGCCTGTGTGCAACAGGATGAAAAGCTTTAGCTCCCTTTCAGTTGGTATCTATTGGCGCTAAACAGCAGATGCAAGTAGGAGACAGAAATGTATCTTGTACATACAAACATGGACTTCATGATGTTATGAGTCTGTGGAAGGCAAAGTGTACTGGACTCGAGTGGCGGCAGTTTTACTAAATCGGATGAACTTGATGGGGATTTGACAATGGGGAGGGATAGGGGGTATATATGTAGCAGTGGTATATGTTGTATTGTGTCAGTTGCATAGCTCCTGAGGAAGTCAAAATTCTCAACGAAACACATAGGGCAAAGGTGGCACTATTGATTACTACTGTTGTATTGAAAATTACCTATTGTATGCCATATTCCGGCGGACAGTCTTATCCCTGTTAAGTGGATGAAACACTCTCTATCATTGAGCCAAGGCTTTTAACTAGAGTTGAGCGGACACCTGGATGTTCAGGTTCGGCGGGTTTGGCCGAACTTCGGAAAAAAGTCCAGGTTCGGGCTCGAATTTGACCGCGAGCTTGACCCCGAACCCAAACCCCATTGAAGTCAATGGGGACCCTAAACTTTTGGCCACTAAAATGCCTCTAAAAAAGTCCTGGAAAGGGCTAGAGGGCTGCAAAAGGAAGTAAAATGGGGGTAAGAGTAGGATAAGTGCCCTGCAAACAAATATGAATAGGGAAATAACTTCAAATAACATAAAATACATACAAATTAAAAATACAGCTGAGCCATAAAATAGCACTAGATGGAATCTTTGATTTTAGTTTTGGAAGAACATAAATCTAAATCTAAAGCATGACTGCCAGGAGGATCAACAGAATTATCCATTTGAGAGAGGGTTGGAGTGCAGGGTATTCTCTTTCAGTTTATACTAAGTGACCCATAGGTTGAGGAGGCGGTGACCGTGGCGGTGTAGGTGGAAGTGGCGCTGGAGGAGGAGAAGGAGGCGGTAGCCAGAATTTTTCAAAGTGCACTGTAAGCATAGTATTGGACTGTTCTATTTGACTCTCAGATATGAAGTGCACCGCAAGACGCAAATGTACTATTTACCACCCAAAACTATAAGAATTTTTCAAAGTTCGCTGTAAGCACAGTATTTGACGGTTCTATTTGACTCTCAGATATAATACATGTAATGCTATTGCTATTCTATAAACCAAAATAGAGTCCCCATTCATACGAATAGCTCAATTGACCTATTCGGATGAATGGGGACTCTATTTCAGTTTATAGAATAGCAATAGCATTACATGTATTCCATAAACCAAAAGTCTGTAAACCGAATGTCTTTCGGTTTATAGACTTTCGGTTTATAGAATAGCAATAGCATTACATGTATACTATAAACCGAAAGTCTATAAACCGAATGTCGTTCGGTTTATAGACTTTCGGCTTATGGAATACATGTAATGCTATTTGCTTACTATAAACCGAAATAGAGTCCCCATTCATAAGAAATTCTTATGGCTGACATACATTCTAGTTTTCCTAGAAATTTATGTTGGGTTTTTTTTACAGTAAATCGCCATATACAATGCAAAATCATAGCTTCTGAAACATCCAAGCTGTATAATTGCAAAATGACCCCAACTTAATTCAGAGATGACCAGTGCTATAGTTTAATAATATCCTCCCATTTATCCCTTGAGTACATAATGAAATGGTGACTTCCAGTCAGTGTGCCAAAATCAATAACCATTAAGTGAATAAAGATGGTTTAATAAAAAGTGTCAGCTAGAGCCTTGTCCATCTCTGAAAACCTGGCATGGCACTAAAAATAGACGCACACAGTAAATAAAACTGAAAATCAAATCTTATTTTTCCACTTTGTTAACCCATTAAGAATGAGTTTGTTCTCCTTAATTATTAAAAAAGCTGACTTGGGGTGATACATGCTCTCTTTAGCATTTAACTTTGTTTTTTGGGCAAAAGGAGTATTGCTGGTGTTAATCACTGCCTTACATTTCATTGTGGATGTAGTAATATGGTAGTATGTTTACTATGAACTATTCAGATGGTCCAGACATGTTAACACATATTATTGAGTGATACTGAAATAGATGTATATTCAGGCTGCAAAAAGGGCAATCAACATACCTGCCTATTTTTAACCCAAATTTGTGTTCCTCTTCAGTCATCACTGTTTGATAGGAACTCAGAATTGTGGGTGTGCATGAGTGGATTAAAACTTATAAAACAGTTTGTTAATTACAATACCATATGTTAAATCTGTAGCAAATGTGTGTATATATTATATTTTGTTAGTAAAATGTTTTATTTATTATTATAAATTACTTACCAAAATATCTCGGTAATGCTCTGACCATAGCCACACCTTGATCCACGCCTATAAAAGTAAGTGTCGTGCTTTGGCTGAAATGTTGTGAAGTATGAAAACGCTGTCAGACCACATACAGATGGATACAAAAAATTATCCAAGTACAGGACTATGCGAACCCTGGTAACCCGCACACCAACAATTGGTGAAATGAGTTGTACCTGTACTCGTCACCAAGGGTGCATCTAAGGGCAGATGCATAAGCGATTGGACACACAAGGAATTATCAAGAGAATTAAGAATTCCCCAAGCATCGGGCCAGACCAGCATAGAGATATGGGTGTTAACTTTTTGCTATGTAAGATACTGCATTCTTGTTCTTTGTAGTGAAAATGCTAGTTTCTTGCTAACACCTGCCTCCATCCACTTTTGACTTTTATCATGCTATATGGAGACATCATCACCATTGTGTTAACCACTCCAGGCGCCCAGGAAGGGACAATTCAAGCGTTTATACCAGAGCAGGGTCTGAACTTGCACATGAATTACAAATTGGAGATCTTCTAAACCAATCTGTTGGTCATTGGTAAAGACCCAACTGCCTTTTCAGTGCAAGATGAAGAGAGGTATACAGGGACATGAGAACCTGATTTCCAACTACTATGAGGCCTGGAGCCAGTGGTTATTGGTTTTTGATCCTGCCTGAGTGATTGATAGTGCTGTCCGGTAGAATATAAATTTCTTTCAATACTTGTTGTTCTGTACCTGAATCTAACATTTGAACTATTGAGTATTTAATTAAGAATTGTATTTATGTATTTACCTGTCTCATGATTGTTATATACACTCAACTTTCTCTTTTGCATGTTTATAGATGTATTAATAAAACAAGATATGTAAAAAAAAAAATATTAATATTTTACAATATGTACAAATTAGATGGGATAAAATGTCTTTATGTACATGTACATTGTATGTTTTTGTATTGTAGGTCTATGGTAAAGTGCAGTCAGCAGGTAATCTTGTGCTCTAAAAGGGTTCCAAAACATTACTATACTTATTAGTAATTAAATGAATAGCTTATACATTATATAGTGCACATTGGCAGGGAGAGTTCATGTAAAATGGGATTTTTAATAAATTTCCAGTGTATTATTTTGTCACACATATCATTCTGCCAAATATTTTCTACAACTCTATATTAAATATACAGAATACACTGACATGAGCACACATATAAATAATGTGCCTGTGTGATGAAGCCTGGTAAATCACATTGTGCCTGACATAAAATGGAGTTCCTAAATAGGTTTTTCAGTAAAGACAAAAAAGCTCTATTTCCCTTTCCTTTGCTTGTTTGTCTCTTTTCAGATTCACAAAAGGTTACAGCAGGTAAGCATACTGTGATTTTCCTTGTCAGATATCCAATCCAAGGCATCCTGCTGAGTGAAAATACTTTGTTGCCTTGAGCAGTCATTTTGGTAGAATCCAGTTGTTTCAATCTGTTTCTTAAATTCCAATACCTGTCCATGGTCTAGTTATTCATTTTTGCTTTGCTGGTCCCCGCAATAATAATAATAATAATAATAAAAATTGATATCAGTTGATGTGAACCTTTTATTGGTTTTATCATTGACCAGACTTCAGAAATTTCCCAGCATATGTCCAGCATTTTATGAGTGGATTTAAATTATATGGTATATTGTACTATACCCTAAGGCATGAGTTTCATATACTGCACCCACACTGAGGACCTGCTATGAAGAGCAACCTGCCAATGCCTGGCTTAGTATCAGGTGAAATGTGCCCATAACAGCTACATTGCCACAGGTTAGTTATCCCTGCTCTGTAACATCTTTTATGTGCTTAGTTTATTTTTATATTTGACACCATAAAACATATCTTCCTATATAAATATATGATAATGGTACAGCTTGGTACAGTTCTTGTTATGTAATAACTCTCATGGTTATCAGTCAGACTTTTGCTGATCGTGGGCAATATAAGAATTACGGGAGTTGCAGTAAATTCCAGAGAAGAGCCCTGCAGTATAAGGGCAGGACAAATGTTTAAAAATGAATGCCTTTTGGTGAATTTGCTTTGATCCTTTGTGTATGGAGCTATTTGAAAGCCCAACTTTTTAGGGAGGCTTACCCTACATCCAGGGCCGGTGCAAGGATTTTCGTCTACACAGGCGAAGGTGCATTTTGGTGCCCCCCTGCTCTGATCCACCACGCCTCCCACACCATTAAGCCTCCTTACATTATATATATATATATATATATATATATATATATATATATATATATATATATATGAATAATGTATAGTGTAGAAAATAAATACATCTAAATATTCAACTCGCATGCTCTAAATGTGTCACACATTGAAACCCTTAAACACAAAGACACCCTTGCAGTCACACACACAGACACCCTTACCACTTACACACACACAGTTACACCAATTCACACATAACCTGAGACACACTATTTTGCCACTCAATATGCCAGTATTTAGCCCAGGGGTCCTCAAACTTTTTAAACAGGGGGCCAGTTCACTGTCCCTCAGACCGTTGGAGGGCCGGACTATAGTAAAAACAAAAACTATGAACAAATTCCTATGCACACTGCATATATCTTATTTTGAAGTGAAGAAACAAAATGGGAACAAATACAATATTTAAAATGAAGTAAAGTTAAATCAACAAACTTACCAGTATTTCAATGGGAATATTATGCCAGTCAGATGCCCAGGAACATTATGCCAGTCAGAGCCCAGTAATATTATGCCATTCAGATGCCCAGGAATATTATGCCATTCAGATGCCCAGGAACATTATGCCAGTCAGAGCCCAGTAATATTATGCCAGTCAGAGCCCAAGAATATTATGCCAGTCAGATGCCCAGGAATATTATGCCAGTCAGAGCCCAGGAATATTATGCCAGTCAGATGCCGAGGAATATTATGCCATTCAGATGCCCAGGAATATTATGCCAGTCAGATGCCCAGGAATATTATGCCATTCAGATGCCCAGGAATATTATGCCATTCAGATGCCCAGGAACATTATGCCAGTCAGAGCTCAGTAATATTATGCCAGTCAGAGCCCAGGAATAGTGTGCCAGTCAGATGCCCAGGAATATTATGCCATTCAGATGCCCAGGAATATTATGCCAGTCAGATGCCCAGGAATATTAAGCCAGTCAGAGCCCAAGAATATTATGCCAGTCAGATGCCCAGGAATATTATGCCAGTCAGAGCCCAGGAATAGTGTGCCAGTCAGATTCCCAGCAATATTATGCCATTCAGATGCCCAGGAATATTAAGCCAGTCAGAGCCCAAGAATATTATGCCAGTCAGATGCCCAGGAATATTATGCCAGTCAAAGCCCAGGAATAGTGTGCCAGTCAGATTCCCAGCAATATTATGCCATTCAGATGCCTAGGAATATTATGCCAGTCAGATGCCCAGGAATCTTATGCCAGTCAGATGCCTAGGAATATTATGCCAGTCAGATGCCCAGGAATATTATGCCAGTCAGATGCCTAGGAATATTATGCCACTCAGAGCCCAGGAATATTATGCCAGTCAGAGCCAGGTAATATTATGCCATTCAGATGCCCAGTAATATTATGCCAGTCAGATGCCCAGGAATATTATGCCACTCGGAGCCCAGTAATATTGTGCCAGTCAGAGCCCAGGAATATTGTGCCAGTCAGATGCTCGTTATACCTCCCTCCTCCCCCCTTCCCCAGACCCCAGTACTTACCTCCATGCTGCTGTTCATGTCCGTGGCTGAGAGTGAAGCGCTGTGCGCTCCCCTCAGGCCGTGCGCATTCAATAAAGTGTGTTGAAAAAAAAAGTTTCAACACACTTTATTGAATGCTCACGGCCTGAGGGGAGCGCACAGCGCTTCCCTCTCAGCCACGGACATGAACAGCGGCATGGAGGTAAGTAAACGGGCCTGGGGGAGCGGGCGATTTTCCCGCCCCCCCATTGGTGCGCCCTAAGGCAGCCGCCTGTGCTGCCTTACGGTAGCGCCGGCCCTGCCTACATCCATAAAAACAGATTAACAGTATTGCCAGTAAAATTTTCTAGTAAGTATTTTCCTATAATTAGAAAAATAATACAGGAACCCCATTTTTTCACTTTAATTTAACTGTTGATTAATGTGAACCAAGCCACTACCCTTGTATATATCTCAGTATATTATTTGTATTTTATGTAATGTTTCACAGTATGTCAGTTTGTTTCTAACTATGTTCTGTTGTGTTAAAATGTTTTTGTTTTCTAAAAAGTAAATAGTAATGAAGAAAGGCAGTAATCCCATATATCTCTTGCTCTGTAATGCTCTGCCTGGATTCAAACCCTAACTTCTTTTTTTCTGCTACATGGTCCTGTTCCAAGCGCCACCAGCTTGTTTTAACATCTCATGTAGCAGTAGTGGTTATCTCTGCATATGTCCTCTGTCATTTGCCTACTGCTCAGGTGTGGGTTGTTGCAGTGATGAGCAACCATAGCTGGTACATTTTTCCTGCTGTCTTGTATCTTGTTTATATTGTTCCTGACCATCCTGCTCTCTCCAGTCCTTTGACCTCGGCTAGTTCCTAACGATCCTGATTCTCTCCAGTCCTTTGACCTCAGCGTATTTTGTGACTATTCTGCATCCTAGACCCTGCTTACTCCCTGCCTGGCTATGACTTGTGGGAAACCTAACAAGGCCTCTGCTTGTGGGTGCTCAAAGCCAAGGGCTCCACCCCAGGTGGAGAGTGCTCACCCTGTGCAGGGCTTTGAATTATCCACTACCCCTACACCGTAAATCCAGCCCATTTTGGCACAGCCATCCGTTACATACTCTTCCAAAATGTGTCTCTTTAGGATCTTGAGGGAAAGGGGGGTGGAGATTATATACATATGCTGATAAAACAATGTAATCCTACAATACCCATGATGATAAAAACTGATAGTTTACTTATTGTTAATTTCTATTCAAGTGGCAGCACTCTGTCAGTGAATACGCTTCTTTCATCATTCAAGTAGGACAGAAGTTAAGAATTAAAAATAAGCCCTGCCCCCAAGGGCCTCACTTTAAGGCCTTTTGTCTCCCAATTTATTTATTTTTTGATGAACAAGTCTGGACACATATAACAAAGTATCAAAATTTATTGCGTAACCAGAAAGTACAAAACCCATTAAGCATAGTCAGCTTTGCCTTCATATTGTGATGTATCATCAATAAAGCTAGAGTTGTACCAGCCTGAATAAATTCCTTTGTGGTATACTGATTCACAAACTGCATGTGGTCACATGTGTGGCATGCCGCTGGCTTCAGTGAATTTATGGAGGGAAAATATGGCTGCCTCAGCCTCTCCAGCATTTAAGCACCAGCCTGGAGAATCTCATACCTAAAAGCCACAACTATAGACCCTAAAAGTCTGTTGCAGCTATACAAATCTGATCTGCCGAGGCTGGAGCTTGTTATACTTATGTGGTTCTGGAAGGTGACATGCTAAATAAATTGCCTCTTTATTCTATCAGGGTATAAGGGGCTTTGTTGCTTTAAACCCTTTGCAGACACCTTGAAATGAACAAGCAAGTGTTTAGTTTGAAACATCGATTTACAGGTTCCATTTCATTCTTTAGATTATTACAGAAAGTCAATATGACATATTCTCTATGAGGTTAGTAGCTGACAGTAACATGAACCTGAAATGGTAAAGTTTTCAAATCCACCTTTTTATCAAGAAAAGCAGTGCTCACATTTCTATTCAGACAAACATTATTGAACCAAAGAATGCAAAAGTAATCATAATACATTTACTGGACAGAGATTACAAATATAAAAATTGAATACATACTGCTTTAAACAAAAACTAAAGAAAATATACAGTACACCAAATAAATACCAAGATTAATATATTACCAATCAATAATAACTGCTCAAAAAATGAATAGTACAACTCATCAATAATATTGTTTTTATTTAATAATACCCAATTCATAAAATCAATATAAGTCAAGCTACCATAAAACACTTCACCATCGTATAATATGCAGGGGAAACCTGTAAGATGCAGGGGAACCCCCCCCCCCCCCCCCCCCCTGTATATCAAAATGTATCTTGACCTGGACAAATGGTGCCAATACAGAGAATGTGTTGCATCAAAAACTTGCTTTGCCTTCTCTCCTCCTTCATTGAGACCTTTTTGTGTGTCCTTGTTTCTTTTATTCTCTGTATGAGATGGTATTTTAGATTCACTTATCATTATGAAAGAATACTCTAGGTAATGCCTGCAATTGTCCAACACTTTAAACAGATACAGTGCTGTTAGTAGAGGTTGAGACGCAGGCTTATATTACAAAAATCTCTGGTCTGCAATGTGCTTAGATGTATCCTCTTGATTTGAGACAAACTGAGGTATATAAAACACAAAAATCAGCACACAGGGAACAGGATCCAAATGAGTGCTTTATTCAATGAATGGACTAATATAAAAATGGCCGGGTGAGGTGCAGAAAACACTTAACGTATGATTAAGCGTCACTTCTGATGCAAAATGTTTAACCCCTTGACGACAAAGGACGTGCCAGGCACGTCCTGGGAGAAACTCTCTTAACGACAAAGGACGTGCCTGGCACGTCCTGCATTGAATGAAGCGGTTTTCGCGATCAACGATTGCGAAAACCGCTTTAACAGTGCTGGTCTATTGCCTCGACATCGAGGCAATAGCCAGCACCTAAATTTCTATTTCGGGACCCCCACGATCGCCCCACGGAGCGATCGTGGGGAGCCATATTGACGGAGCATGCTGCTCCGTCAATATGGCTAAGTCCTCTGTCGGTCTGAGCTTCGGAAGTGAAAGTAACTTCACTTCCGTCGCTCTGAATATGCTACTTGACTACCCCTAGTGGTAGTTTAGTAGCATTGCAATGGGAAATATTTTAAATAAATATTTAATTAATTAAAAACAGGTTATTTAGCTATATTAGCCTATAGGGTTAAAATTAAAAAATTTTTAGCATA
Organism: Pelodytes ibericus; assembly: GCA_036172795.1. Lineage (NCBI taxonomy): Eukaryota > Metazoa > Chordata > Amphibia > Anura > Pelodytidae > Pelodytes > Pelodytes ibericus. Next base: position 84,035,698 of record CM069861.1, on the reverse strand, counting down.
AGGGATAGGGTTAAAATTAAATTAAAGTTAAAAAATATTAAGGGATATAATAAGGATTAGAGTTGGGGTTAAATTTAGTGTTAGGATTAAATTTTGGGTTCGGGTTGGGGTCAAAAGATCAATATAGGAAAAGAACAAAAAACACTATTTTTGGTTTTTGCCCCATAACTCGCAAAAAAATACCGAAAAATATGGAAACATGCATATTTTTGAACTCGGGGGAACATTTAGAAACTATTTAGATGGGGTCTTTTTTAATGATTTTATTTGTGTAAATTATATTTTAGGTCAAAGTTAGAAAAAGTGTGTGTTTTTAAATTTATCATCATATTTTATGATTTTTTTTGTAGTAAATTATAAGATATGATGAACATAATGGTATCTAATGAAAGCCCTTCTTATGACGATAAAAACAACATATAATTTGTGTGGGTACTGTATGTGAGAAAGAAAAAAATTACAGCTAAACACAAACACCCTAGAAATGTCAAAACAGTCATTGTCACAAAGGGAAAGTCAAGGTGAAAATGTCTTGTCACTAAGGGGTTAAAGTGTTTTCTGCACCTCACCCTGCTATTTTGATATCAATCTATTAATCGAATAAAGCACTCATCTGGATCATGTTGGGCTTTGCACAATACATGGATCTACGGGGAGGGATTAGTCTGAGATGAGAGAGGTGTCAGAGTTTGCTGGTGTTGCAACAACCACAACTTGAGTTTTATGTAAGCTGATGATTTAGTGACACTTCTGATGCTGCTTTGAGATTGTGGTCCAGGTATGGGAAGATAAAAAATGAGCTACAATAATAACAGTGATTTCAGTAAATATCCATAATTTTTCCAGACTCGAAATTTTATCAACTTTGTTTGGTTTGGAATGAGTTAACCCAAAAGATTGTCTCCATGCTGAATTTTTGGGATTTTTGGTTGATCATGAGAATCAAATAGAGAATACAACCTTTACTATATGTGATATGTGGCTGCAGATATATATATATATATATATGTGTGTGTGTATAGAGATATCCCATTTCTTTTATGTCCCATATGGTGGGGACTTAATATACTATTAGTATACTAATTAGTATACGAATATACTCAACTTCAGTAACTTATCCCTAGCTTTACAAATTGCTACCTCATTAAGTACCTGCCACACCTCCCCCAATTGCTGCTGTTATCATGATACACACCTAATCTGTCAGAAGAAACAGTGACTAATGTTAAAGGGACTAAGTCACAATATTAAGTAATTGTTTATACTGCAAACCTAGAAAATCAACAATGATTCAAACATTGAGGGTAATATGAAAAAACTCAAACAAAATTTGAAAGTGTAGGGAGAGGGATAAAAGGGCAGGAGTTTTTATACATTACATTTTATACATTTTGTGAAACTAATCAGGCACTTTTAAAGCACCTGATTTTTTTCATACAACCAGGAAGTACTTTTGAGGCGGAGCAGACTGTATTTATACATAACCCCCATATTACTGTCTGCGTGCGACCTGTGCAAATCTCAGGATACCTGTGAGACTGATTACCGCATTATGATTCTACAACTGCATTTACTTGGTGTGTATCAGTATTTGATCTATTCACTGACTATTCTAAAAGTAATTGTTCAGGCATTATTCTGTCCTGCATTCTGGTCTTTATTCCAGGTCATGCCCTGGATACATCAGAAAGCTTAACCTGAAAAGGTTGGAAAAAAACAAGAATTCCTTATAAGTAAAGTGCAACTTACTGACCTCATGTGCTCTTTATTTAATTCAGGGCCTGCGTCCTGGTGAAGCTTAACGTTTGTGATGGCTTGGGTCTTTCAACCATCCTTACTAATCTTCCCCTTATGTATTCCAATGCGGTGCAGTAAAGTGAAGGCAGTTACTATGCAAATAAGTTGTCCGTACTGCAAGTACACTTCAAGCATGTAAAAAGTCATGTTTAGTCAAGCTTAATTATCCATGTTAATTAATATTGAACCACAGGGGTTTTCACTTCAATTTAGCTTTTACTGTGTTACATTTGTATCTTTTTTTTTGTTTTTGTTTCTAGTTAAGTTGGCACCTTTTTTAGGGTAGATGAAAAAGAAAGAAACAAAGTCTCTACCTTGCAGCGTGTGAGACCTTCTCAGCTGCTAGAACTCCTTCAAGGTCAAGGAAATGATTGTTTGTTAATCCTAGCGTCGCTTTTCATTTTTACTGCATGAATTACACTATGAACGTTATGAGGCATTTATTATACATCAGACACTCTTTGATTGCTAACTGTCAATCTGTATTATATAACTGTACATATTTTTAACTGAAATGTAATATGATAATAAAATACAGAACACTTTTAAAATAACTTTTTAGTACCTGATTAGGTACTGTTAGGAGGTTTAAAATGTGCATTCGCTATTGTACATAACAAATGGTTACTGCGGTTGTTTTTCTACTTCCCGACACTTAAGTGCGAGAGTTTTATGCATAAACCCCAATGCATCTAAATATTGGCATCAATAAAATACTGTAAATCAAAATTGAAGCTCTCAGCAACTCCATGTTAAAAAATAGAGAGGAACCTTGATAAAAATCTATTAGTACAACAAGTTGGTGAAAATGTGACATATTATATAATATTGTGTATAAACAAGCATATCATCATCTTATAGGGATACCATAACTTAGCAGAGAAGCTAAAATGCAAATAATTAGAAAAGGGCTTGTCCTTTTATTGAATAGGTTCTTCGAATGATAAAGGAAAAAAGCCTGACTATGTAAAGATTACACAAAACAGAAGAGAAAGTTTCAGCATAAAATCACCTAACGTATATTCACGTACACATTTTAATGTTTAGTTGGCTTGCCTTCTTAACACAATAAGATTCACTAATCATCAACTTAAATTTGCACATGTGTCATAAAAGGAAATATATTTAAAAACAAGTTTATACAGTTAAACGCACAGACGCTGGCTTTGTCTCCAATCAGGGTAGGATAGATTCTACACTAGTATGGCACCAAGCTGGGCCTCTCATTTCTCACTTTATTGTACCAATTTCATATAATTCTACGATGTGTGCCGGCCATTCAAGACACCTTAAGAGGTGATTCAACGTGGATGTTCTGGGTCCAAAGACGGCATGCTAGCTTATAATATAAATAATAATAAGAAAGAAGAGGGGACAGTTCCATCATATGCATCCTACATGAAGCTGGCTGAGCATTTAATCTTCTAGACTGTAGGGATATTGGGGAAGGGTCATAGAGGAGAGGGGCGGTGGTAGCCAGAATAGATGACTGCTTCGAAGGCTCAGGATGCTCAACTATTACAAAATCACATGATTTCTAGTGATAGATATAAGTTGGTACAATCTTTTAAATGGCACGGTTACGTCACCAACATCAAGTTACGCTGAACAAAGTGAACGATTCTTACTAAAATTATAATAACAAATGTCTCCTACACAATTAAAATGACACAAAGGCAGGTGTTGTTGTATGCTACAAGGTTTATTCTAGCAGACAAGTTCAACTGGACATTTCTCATTGTATTGAATATTTAACCATATTGCTTTTCTCTTAGTGCTGTGTTTGTACAAGAGGAGAGGCAATGTCTAGCAGCCATTAGAATTTCAATGGGATGCACATCATTTGAAACAAATCCAGATTACAACATTAAGGGATTATTGTGTATTACTATAGTCGGAGACTTGAAAACAGCTCCTGCCAAGTGCACTGAGTTGTAGAGGCTTGGTAGAGCTTGGAGAAAATAGTCACAAAACTAGAATCTGGAATCTTATGATGGTAATAAAGCCTTAAAATAGGCATTTTATTTGCAAATTAAACTCACAGTTAAAGGCATGTACTAACAACATAATGACCATGGCAGAGTTGCATGACCAAACCAAAGACATGGACTGGGCTGATGTAATGTTGGTAGGGTCATTATCAACCTGGTGCGTGCTCATTAAAAAGGCTTTAGATCGTAATTATCAGATTAATGAAGTACTACATTATCTGAATGGGAATGGGTTTAGCAAGCTTAACACAGCTTTTAAATGGCTTGTTATCTGTGGAAAAATCCCAAGCGGTACGAGCACATGCATTTAAGTTTGTTGATATTGTAAATATTGAAATTGGCATTGTAAATGAAATTATTTTGTGACAAGGCACATAAAGCTTATATTAAAATGTTTAAGAAGATACCAAACAAGTAAACAAGCAAACAAGTCAAACTTGACATTTCAAAACAGCTCATGGTGTCTCTCTCAAACATTTTCACACACCACAAGATCCTTGACAGAATCTAGAGGATTGTATTGTTAGGTACTAACATTTTATTGTATAAGTTAATGTTCTAATTGACATTTGCAGATTTAATTTTTGTTATAATTTTTTTTGTGCACAATAGTTGTAGATTTGTATTTCTACACGTGCTTATTTGATTACAGTTTTATTTTCACATACAGGATATTTGTATATGTGCACTTCTACAACTGCAGATTTAATTACTATTGTATTTTCATGTATAACATATTTGAACATGTGTATTTCTACAATAAAAATATATTAAAATATTAAAAAAAACCTTAAGCAAGATTCCATTGTTATCATCCCATGAAGCTAACCTTAATAACAACAGAATTAGGAAAAGTGGAAAGGAAGAATGAAAAAGAAGCAAGGAATTTAGTATGTTGAAGGCAAGGGTGACATTTGGATTTTCCTATTAAAATGGAAATGTTGGGAAGCACCATTGGCCTCTAAGGAATATTTTGCATGATTAAGCCAAAGATACTGTGGGTCATAATAATATGAATATTTTATATCGTTAAGCCAAAAAAAGAAGCTGAGAAGTAACCACCAATGAAGTAAAATATGATGTCATAAACAGGAGACAACAAATATGCATGAGACATTTTTCTCTTAATGTATGTATTTGTTATTCTGCTCACACAATGCGCAATATAAACAATGTATAGATGCCACATAAAGTAAAGATTAATGGAGCAAAAGTAGACAAACACAGTAAGCTAGAAGAAAAGTAGGTTAATGATTAAAGCAAATCAGGGGCCTGTACAATATGACGAGATTGCATGTTTACTCTGTTCCTTAAAAGCAAAGTAATTTACCTATTAAGTCAAATATTTCAAGATCTAAACCATTGTTAGCATCAATCAATAATGGAACACTAGAGCACATGTACTCCCTATATTTTGTTTCACAATGTTTTCTTTAAAGTTTATAAAATCGCAACGAGAGTAAATACATTTTTCTGTAGCTTATGTAAACAATATAATATCAATCTCCATGCTTTGATCTCAAAAGAATAGAGATTGGGTTATGATGAAGACAATTGTATGGAACAGTCATTTTATAAAAACAAAGCATGTTTACTTACTGCAAAAAAGATCTGGAGGGAGCTATGTGCCACTTCTATATACTGATATTCCAGCAAACACTCAGAAATGGTAATATAGCGATGATCTTCCGGTGCCCATTCTGGAGCAGGTGTCACTGATGTTACCATGCAACCTGGTCCATTCTCCATCCACCAGGAACGATGCATTGATATATTAAATGTCATAATAAGGTCTTTCTCCTGAGAAGAGGAAATAAAAACATAGTAAGATTCCATTTTTAGCTCAGTTTAACTATAGTAAAAATTCAGTTATACAGTGAAGAATAAAAAAAAAGTATAAAACAAAACAAAATAATAGTATGACAATTATGTAAATAATAATCATAAACAAATATGGAGCAAGACAAAAGGTGTAGAAACAGCCAATCCACTAAACTGAAAAAGATCCTTAGACCTAGGGAAGGGCTGCCAAGTGGCAACTGTCCTTTGGGATGCTATCTTATCTAACTTAGTTAGATAATAGACTAGGGCTGCACCTCTTTTCACATCTAATAGCACTTTCAATCATTCTATTCAATTATCTTGTATGTCTATCAGCATATCTGTTTTGCTATGCATTTATTTATATCTATGATGATAACGGTTCACCTGTTAAAACTGAACTCTTGGCCACTAAAAATTGTGTTTGCCGCCAGGTCACAAGTAGCCAGCCTTCCCTTGCTTAGACCCTACATGTACAATAGCCAGTTGCAGTCAATATTGTCTCATTAAATCCTGACTAGGTTGTGGATGTCAGGAAAAATCAAGATAAACCAGGATTCATAGCGTTGAATAGGGAGAGCTGTTTATTGCATATGAGTGGGCACAAGGAGAGTCTCAGTACACAGACTGCTCTATACTTTACAAATTACACACATCTTTTATACCCTTTAGGTCACGTACACAGTGGAAAAAGGAAAGTACAATATATATTTTTAAATTAACTAATGTCCCGTACAGAGTAACTTGTGATATGTCAGGTAGCCCCCTCCCTTCCTCTATGGAGTCTTGTTAAGAGGAAGTTCAATTAGAAGTTATGTCTGTTAATTTATTTGCTATTAATACAGACAGGACATGAACCACATAATCGCAGGCTGGCTGTTAGATTATTTGCCTTCTTCATCTTTGTAGCTAGTTCTCGTTTTGGTACTTGTGACAAACTTAGTTCTAAAGTTCTCTCAGCGCAAAAGCAGAAAAATCATTCTATTAACACATAAACACTTGCATACAACATAGAAGACACATACAAAATGGCTGGTGATAGGTCAAGGTATCAAATATAAAATGGCAGGCATTCTACTGAGGTATAAATTTATCTTTCAAAAGGTACAGACACAAATGCCAGTTAATTCTGAGGATATCAATCCAAGAAATAGAAAAGCTGTTACAACAAATACATATTATTTTCATGGCTTAATACACAAATGTAATGGTCAACTTTTATTAATATCACTTTTATTAAAAAAGATTTGCATGAAAAAAAGGATTGCATGAAAACAACAAAACTACAAATAGAGATGTCCACTCTTGGCCGAAAGGGTCTTCTATGAGTCAAAAGATTTGGGGATAAGATTTAAAGAGATCTGGGACCTCTGAAAAAGCATAAAAAGTTGGTGCACCTGGGAGTAGACATAATATCCTGTCTTTACTGTGCAAATAGAGATTTTAAAACATGTTTAAAATGTTTAAAAAGAAATAAGATCTTAAAAAATTAAACATTACTATTTGTACCGGAACACTTGCTAGCCAAGATAACTGTGTTTATCACCTGATTCCAATTTCTTGCCTGCCCTTCTGACAAGTTAATCTAAATATTACTATGACAATTTAAAAAAAAAAAAAAGTTTTAATGTAGTACAGCATTCTTCAACATGCAGATAACAGCCTGCTTCTAAACGTTTGCAATGGGCCATTTGCCTGTCCACTGCTGAAAATACAAATTGTAAATACCAGGCTGTAATTGCGGAAGGGCATTTTATAAAGGTACTTTTCTCTTAATTGTACTGTAGATGTTAACTAATTTCTCAAGGGATAGGATCTTAAGAGAGAACTAATTGCCTGCAGATGGCTCTGTTAGCTAAACCTGTAGTCGTAGTATTAGCAGTTAATTTGTCCCTAGATATATCAGTGAACAGCATCCCCTCTAAACAGACTACTACAAATATGACATTTTTAACTTTAAACAAATTGTTGTTCATTGTAACATATATAATTACATTTTTTAAACCAGATTCAATTTTCCATAACAGATTAACAATCATTTATTAACCATAAAAGATTAGGTTTTATAATGGACTAAAAATGGTCATCCAGGATGCTTTCACTTTTCACGACATCATCCTAAAAGGTACAGGTATAATACAAATAATAACCAATGTATTTATGGACAAAAATCTATAAAGGAATGCTTGTAAACTCCACTCATGAGTACACCAGCAATCCAATGTTTAGAATGATCTGGCTATAGTGGTAGGCAAATACTCCTTGAAGATCATCTACTTTACTGAAGACTCCACTTTCAAAGGTCAACATTTGAGCAACACTCCAAATGCGGTTGACCAAGGTCTCTTTATGTTCCCTTGACAAAAATGAAAATAAATGAAATATGCTTGCCACTCTATTGCCACCTTCTCTCATAATCCAGTGGCAATAGTTGTAATTGTAATATGCTTTCAGAATATGGTTAAAGAGGGAAAACAATAATTTGCTTCACTAAACAAACCAGTGTATAATTTGTATAGTCTATAAGCTGTATTTTGTTCCTTAACCCTTCAAGCCATCTGGACGTATATGTATAAGTCCTGCAAAACAGGGTCCTTGAGGACCATGAGGACGTATATATATACGTCCTGACTATTAATGTAGGTTTGTGTTCCTTAGCACAATGCAGAGGCTGCTTCAGATCCGCCCCCCGCGATTACGATCACTGCAAATGTGATCGCATGTATTCGAAGTTGAATAGGCAGTGATCAGCTTTCACTGCCTATGCTTTAAAGGTGTTGCAAGGATCGAGGCATCATTCCCCTAGTGGCAGTCAGCAACATTACAGTGGAAAAAAAGAGGAAAAAGTTAACCCTGTATCTAGGGTTAGTATTACAATTAGGGCTAGGGTTACAATTAGGGTTAGTACTAGGGTTAGATTAAGGGGTGGGGTAGATTTAGGGTTAGGGTTAAATTTAGGGTTACGGTTGGGGTCAAAAGGTCACTGTATCATAAAATGGTTAGGAAACAAAAAAATACTTGTATCGGTTTTTGCCCTATTACCTGAAAGAAAAAAAAAAACACATAAAAACATGGAAACAGTGGTATTTCTAAACTCAGGACAAATATTATAAACTATTTAGACAGGTTATTTTTTACTGTTTGTAATTGTCAGTTTTCTTTATATATATATATTTTTTTTAATAGTAAATTATCTCACATGATGAAAATAATAGTACCAAAAGAAACCCCCATCTATCCTTTAAAAAATGATATTAAACTTGTGTGGGTGTACTGAACATGAAGAAAGAAATCACATTTACGCAAACAGATGACAAAAATAATGGAATTTCTGGTCTTCAAGGCATATCAAATGCAGCATAGAACTCTGTCACTAAGGGGTTAAAAACAAACTATCGACCTCACTGACAAGTAATCCCAGGAGCGGGTTTGATGTGCGGTTCAAAGGGAGAATCTAGACTCAAAGAGTTAAATATGTGATCTATATACACATTCATCTCACAGTATCCTTCTTTTTATAGGTGTTGAGGGACACTGGGCTGATACCATGAAATGCGAGGAAGTCTAATTGAGTGGGCCATTTACAGTCATTTACTTTGGTATTGTAAGGGAGGGGAATTTATGCATTGATAAAAGGGGTTTCTTCCCTCCTCCCACGACAAAAACAAAAAAACAAAACACCAGTGTTATTTGTCTGGCTATACTTTATAAATCAATAACTTTTGTCACTTTGCACTTTTTCTTGGTGTTTTCTTCATGCGTGGATTACATTATACACTACAGTTGGAGCTCTGGTATAACTAACCAACACTGTACAGGACTGTATGTATGTATATATATATATATATATATATATATATATATATATATATATATATATATATATATATATATATATGTACACACACTTTATCTGCATGGTTAGTACAATAATGTGTTTTATACTAGAAATGATTCCCAACCTATAGAGCGATAGCAAGCAGTTTAGGTGGCAGAGCTTCTTATGGTATTCTGGCAACTTTAGTGAAATTTAAACCTATTAGTCAGAAAAACATAAATATATTGATAACATGCATTCCCTCTGCTGTGCAGCCATTTCAAGCCATTGAGACATTTCTAGTGTCCACTATAAACAGTGGATATAATAGAATACAGAGCGAAAAACTGATTGCAGCTTGTCTGTACATATAAGCAATAAAAGTTACATTTTGAGACACTTTTTAGCTTCTCTTCATCCCAGTTGTTCTATATTCTGGTTTTATTTATAACATTGATAATAAGCTCTTGAAAGAAGATATCATGAAACAACAACCGGAGATCCATTAAAATACTGTAGGGATAAACAAGTAGCTAATGGGTGGACTAAAGGGCCCTCAAAGACACTTAAGGTCAGAAATGAAGAGCAAATTGTTGGATTGCCTTGCAGCATTACGGCTCAGACTAGGACTGACTGTGTAACTTTGTAACAGGAAAATATCTTAATAGCTGTGCCAAACGAAAATAATGCACTCCCCTGCCCTCTTCTCTCGGGTACAGAATTGTTTCTGCTATATAAAAATAATAAGCTGAAATTATTCCAGATATATTTACTCTTGCACACAATCCCAGTTTAGTGCTATTTTTTGTTAAATTCTCCAATGTACCTATCTTTACAACTTGACTATCAATGTCTGCTTGTTTGCAGTACAGTTGTTAGCTCTCACATTACCCCTTATATGCCACCCCCCCAGCATCCTACATGTGTCATATACAGAATTATTCCCATAGACCCAACTGCCCCAAGGTAAGTACTATCTTACGTTAATAGTATTTCAATGTGAATAAAGTAACTTGTTTCGATAAGATATTCCATGTGATTTTGTTAAAAATATCTATGCTGTGATACAAGTTACCAGGTGGAAGACAATTTAATGTTATGCTACATTATAGAACAAACCATGTACAGGTTTAACAGTATAGCAAGAAACCTTTCTTAATACATCTACCAGAATATTATTAGTAGTATGTCATGAAAAACCCTCATACACTTTTACTTGCCGATTGCTTTCAAACATTCATTATTTTTAATAACCATGTGAAGAAATGAATAGCTGTCGGGATATATACTCAAGAGTCACTGAACTTTTATGGTACAGATTTTCTGCATTAATCATGTTGTATAGTTATCCACTGCATGTGTTACTAAGGAATTCTTTAAAATGAACCTTCCATCCATATAGCTCTGAGAAAAGGTTTGTAAAACTATACATCACAGTATTGACCTGAAGGCCCTAGTCAGAAACAGGGCCACCATTTTCACCAAGAGCAACTTCAAGCCACCTTTGAAAGCTATCACACAAGCCTGAACTGTGTGGATATATCAAAAAGAAAATCCTAAGTTCCAAAAGAGGTGGACATCTATGTTCCAAACTATACTAAAGACACTTCCATTAATGACCAATGTTGTGTTCCTGGACCTGTGTGTAGTGGAGAGAGTCAAAGAGTTATAAGGTCCCAGGAACACAGAAGCAGAGACCCGATCATGGGTCTTGAAAATGTCAATATCCGTTGATGACACTGGTAACATCGTGGGGGAGTGTCCGAACCCTGAAGTTCAGAGATAGAATGATTTAACTAAAAATAACTCACTAAATATGCTCACTTTGAGTGCCTGTTACATTAACCTTGTCATAGAAAGACTACTGAAAGTCACTTCATTTGGAAGAGGGAATGCTGTGGTTCCTTGAATGTGAAATTTTATATTAGCTAAAAGTTAAATTCCTATAAATAATTTGGAGAAAATTCACAGAAGAAGCTGAAATAGCCTTCCTATGTAAATAGTCTAGACTAACATGGTAAACAAATTTTGGAATGCCCAAGTTTATCTAGAAGAACAAATAAACTACTTTTGCCTTATATTTAAAAATGGGTAACCTTGACATTGATCTTATGTGCCATTACACAATATGCTTTTTTTTTTTTTGGAATAAAGCATGACAATTCCTAGCAAACATTTATAAATAATGTTAAACTTATCTGTAGTAAATGTAACCATATTCCTGTATCCATGGTAACAATATTATAGAGCACTCCTCTGAATGCTTTCTTGTATTGACCATGACTATTTTATATCAGATACCCACGGTTTAAGATTTTATAGAATTAACCTCATATATATATTTTTGTTCTTGCAAAACTGTTCTCTTCACATGCTGTCAGATGATGTTCCTTATTTATAAATATCTACCAGTGTGGCATCTATTACAATTATCATATGGAAACCAAAATAAATATATAGTTTCATTGGGAAAGCCCTGATAAATTGTAGCAAACTCTTGTGGGAAATTTGGCCAAACTTAGTGAATTTGATTAGCACATTCACACACTTTTTAAGCCACATGTATCCCCATGTGGTGGTAGATCTAAAATGTATGACATATCAAATAAAACTCCACTAGGCCTAAAAAACTCCAAAAACTTTAAGGTATGCTGTTATCAGCAGGTAAGAGAGTTATAGAAACCACATTAGGGCTACAGTTTGAGAGATCACAATTCTAGATGTGGCAAGTACAAAAAACACAACACATAAAAAGCTGCTGAACATAGTAACGCAAAGTAAACCCCAGGGAGAAAAAAGTCAGAGTTTGATAGCAGGTAAATTACAACTTAATAGTCAGACAGCGAGATTCTTTACACATTTTAAGAAAGTGCTGGTTCACCTCAGCGTGTGCGCACACAAATTAACACTCTGTACAGTTCTCCGAAAAGCTTCAGTATCTAAGTTGCATTAATTGCATTCAGCAGTGACCTCAAATTACTCCCAGCAGTTAATGAGACACAGCTGTACCTTTAATATATCCTAAGGCTACATCTTAACTGGTACCAGCTAATTGCCTTAGGGGCATAAGACTCTGATAATGTTTAATAAAATATAATTACAGAAAAAAATAAGTTAGTTTCGCCTGGTACTAATGATGTACGCTCATTATTTCTGTTCAGATCCATCAGATTTATGTATATTACAAGCATAATTGTAAGAAAATATTGAATATAAATAATTTTTTTTAAATGTATTGGACAAGACTCATTTGTGACATCATCTAGCAGCATCATGTACCATTTGGAGGATAATTAATTTACATGTAAGGCTGATAAGTTCGTAGACATCACAAACATCTTCCTTTTAACACTTTAAATATTATAGATTTAAAGGAACTCTTTCATGCACAACATTACAAAGTCCCATTTTCAAGAGACTCTGCCAACCTCAACATAGCTTATACTATGAATGCTGCCATCAGGAGGTGACAGGGGAAACACCTGTTGTGGGCCTGGGTGACCCAGTCGGGCTGCTTCAAAAAAAAAAAAAAAAAATCTTGGTTGGTCATTGGTGTTTGGAGATTTCTCTCCACATTGTTTTCTTCAATTAACTACCTTTTGAGTTCTTCAAGGTGGTGACAATTATGCACCTAAGTCAAGCAAAAAACATAGTTTAGGGGTATTAGCTAATTCTGAATCCAGTCTTTGGGCCACAAGAAAATAATTGATGAACCTGCCGAGCATACTGTGCAATCAACCTCTTCTCAAAGCATTCTGGAACCAATTGCATTGCATGCTGGGTGGATGCACAGGTGCACCATCCACTTCCTTGCAGCCCATGAGACATCAGAACTAGATCAAGAAACAGGAACACAAACTGTATTTTAATATAATTCCTTAATTGTTAATGCGCTACTAGAGTTGAGCGGACACCTGGATGTTCAGGTTTGGCAGGTTCGGCCGAACTTCAGAAAAAAGTTCCGGTTCAGGCTCGAACTTGACCCCGAACTTGACCCTGAACCCCATTGAAGTCAATGGGGACACAAACTTTTGGGCACTAAAATGCCTCTTTAAAAGTCATGGAATGGGCTAGAGGGCTGCAAAAGGAATTAAAATGTGGGTAAGAGTAGGACAAGTGCCCTGCAAACAAATATGGATAGGGAAATAACTTAAAAAAACATAAAATACATCCAAATTAAAAATACAGCTGAGCCATAAAATAGCACTAGATGGAATCTTTTATTTTAGCTTTGGAAGAACATAAATCTAAATCTTAAGCATGGCTGCCAGGAGGATCAACAGAATTATCCATTTGAGAGATGGTTGGATTGTAGGGTATTCTCTTTCAGTTTATACTAAGTGACCCATAGGTTGAGGAGGCGGTGACCGTGGCTGTGTAGGTGGAAGCGGCGCTGGAGAATCAGGAGGAGGAGGTAGCCAGAATTTTTCAAAGTGTGCTATAAGCACAGTATTTGATTGTTCTATTTGACTCTCAGATATGAAGTGCACCGCAAGACTCAAATGTACTATTTAGCACCCAAAACTATTAGAATTTTTCATAGTGCGCTGTAAGCACAGTATTTGACGGTTCTATTTGACTCTCAAATGTAATACATGTAATGCTATTGCTATTCTATAAACCAAAATAGAGTCCCCATTCATAAGAATAGGTCAATTGACCTATTCTTATGAATGGGAAATCTATTTCGGTTTATAGAATAGCAATAGCATTACATGTATTCCATAAACCGAAAGACTATAAACCGAAAGACATTCGGTTTATAGACTTTCGTTTTATAGAATACATTTAATGCTATTGCTATTCTATAAAAAGAAAGTCTATAAACAGAATGTTTCGGTTTATAGACTTTCGGCTTATGGAATACATGTAATACTATTGGCTTTCTATAAACCGAACTAGAGTCCCCATTCATAAGAAATTCTTATGATATTCAATTGACCTATTCGTATGAATGGGGACTCTTTCGGTTTATAGAATAGCAATAGCATTAGCATTACATTTGAGTTTATGGAATACATGTAATGCTATTGCTATTATATAAACCGAAAGTCTATAAACCGAATTACTTTCAGTTTAAAGACTTTCAGTTTATAGCCGAACCTCGAACTCCAACCCGAAAATACAGTGGAATGATCGGGTTTGGGTTCGGGGTACGAACACCGTAATGTTTGGTACGAACCCGAACAATGCGGCTACACATAAGTAATATATTAAAATGATACTTTGTTATGCTCCATTATCAGTGCTTCTTAAACCTGTCCTCAAGGGCACCTAACAGTCCATGATTTAGATTTTAACAGCAATATGTATAACACTTGGTGTGGCTCTGTAATCATTAGGGAACCACACTGGGTGTTAAACACAGGTGGGACAGGTTTAAGAAGCACTGATCTATATGACAGTGTCCCTTTACATATATTTCTACTAATCACATATAAAAGTGTCACTCACTACAGAAAGAGATATTTACTCTATAGGTACATGTCTATCCATCAAAGGAGTTATTTCAACAATTGTATTTGGGGGTTTTGTGTCGAGTAGGGGCATACTGCATGATCTGTGTGGTTGCCAATTGGGATCAAAATCTCAATAAAGAGTATACTCTGGTAGCTCCAAGTTTCAGACCACTTCGGTGGTCCAAATAGCCCATGAATTTGGGCTACTCAGAAAGCACCAAAGTGTTCTAAGATTGGCATAAAAATCAAACCTTATTTCAGGACAGATTGGTCTATATTGGAAAGACCATTATGTTTCTAGTAAAATGCTAAAGCCTTCAGATTTAACATACTCACATATCATCATAATCATTAGAAGCATTGCAATGCATGAGAAGTGTAAATAATTCTGATAAGGGCTGAGCTCTGCTTTCAGTACCCCTCGGAGTCCTTAAAAATGACCTGAAGATCCAAAAACTTATGAAAACAATTGATAAACTGATGAATAAAAGTGTCCCTATTTTCAGAGTTATATTAAAAAGATTTTTTTTTCCAACCCAAAGGATCCAATTATTTCTTGAAACTGGTAGCATTTTACTCTCTGCAGAGATTAAAGAAACATAAACCATATACAAATCATACTTCAAAAATTGTATATCTGCTCTTTCTTTCAAACAAACTGCCAATTCCTGTTAAGTAATGACTTAAATTATGTTTTTTTTTTATGAACAGATCTCAAAGCAAAATTCTTGAATTGATGCACACAATTAAAACAGAGCAGCAAATACTTTATGAAGCATTAGACAGATATAGGTCATCGTCGCATTTATTTGTGGGCATGAATGTTGGACTTTCATATAACAGTTGTCAGCGTTTGATGATATTTTCCTTTCACCTTGCTGAGAGATTTCACTCCACTGAGAAATATACCTATATTTCTACGATATTCCATAGAGTCTAATTCTGTGATACTTGACATATTTAGGTGGCAAGCTGATTTTTTCATAGGATAATTCACTGAGTACTGGGATTTCTCAAGCTCATTTTTAATAGAATGTCCTCATTGGCCAATTACTGAAATTACTGAACTGGAAATAATAAGTACCCCAAACTTTTTTTTTAATTTTAAATATATCCCCTTGGTAATAATATACAGTGGTTTTCAGTTAAAGGGACTGTCTGATGCCCAAAATGTATCCTCCAAATTTTAACGAATGTGAAAGTACATTCAAAGTACTTTACAATTCATATTTTATATTTTGATTTGCTTAAAATATGAAAATTACACTAGCTTGGTAAAAGTCAGTTTCCTCAATTTGGTTTTTGCTGCAGGAATCTATGAGAATATTACCATTCAAATGTTATCCTGTTTCTCTAGTGATGTCATCAGACCATGTGTTGCACTGCTACGTATACAAGAGATGCTACGTATACAAGAGCAAGGTTACTTAGATTCCATCCAGTGCATTCTTTTCCACCAGCTGAGCAGCAGAGGAATTGACTAATTAAAACAAAACTGATACATGCTCAGTGCCTACACACAATCAGTGTGGCTGTACCTTTTTGATAGGATGCAGGGGTTGGGCTTGAGTAGAATATTAAAAATGGGATTTATGCAGAATGCCTGCATCAAATCACACTGAAAAAAAGTTTGTGCACTATTCAGGCAGTAATTTTACACTTGCACCAAAGTGAGTTTGGGGACTAGACTGTGCTTTCAATGTAAGACGTGTAGGGGACTATGCAAAAAAGTCCCATACATACAAATGCAAGGCGTTAAGAAAACACCAATGTCTTAAATTAATGTAAACACAGATGACAAAGATGTTATGCTCAAGATCGGACAGGCAGGCAGATGTCATTGTTCTTTAGCCCCTTAGTGACATTACTTTTTGGACACTTTTTAGTGACAGGGGCTGTTTTAACATTCCTGCAGTGTTTGTGGTTAGCTGCAAACACATTTTCATCTTCTGTACCCATAGAATGTAATATTGTTTTTATCAACATAAGAAGGACTTTCTTGAGGTACCATTATTTTAATTATATCTGATAATGTACTACCAAAAAAAAAATCATAAAATATGACAAAGAAATTGAAAAAAAAGCACACAATTACAAATGGTGAAAACACTCCCTCTAAATGTTCTTCTGAATTTAGAAATATGCATGCTTTCATCCTTTCTGTTGTTTTTTGCAAGTGATAGGGCAATAACGCTATAACCCAGTTTTGTGTATCCTAATCCTTTTCTCTGTGCCTTGGAAAGACCTGTGGGTGCAAGATAGGAGCTGTTTAGGTGCCATTAGGGCAATGACAAAGCGAGGGAAAGAAAAATGGAGTGAGAGGGGTGGGGCTAGACCATTTATTCTATAAGGAGCCCAAGAATGTCTGATCTTGGCCCTGTGTACAAGTATTTAACCCCTTAGTGACAAGACATTTTCACCTTGACTTCCCCTTGGTGACAATGGCTGTTTTGACATTTCTGGGGTGTTTGTGTTTAGCTGCAATTTTCTTCTTTCTCACAAACTGTACCCACACAAATTATATGTTGTTTTTATCGCCATAAGAAGGACTTTCATTAGATACCATTATGTTCATCATATCTTTATTTACTACAAAAAAATCATAAAATTTGCGATGTTCGGTCCGCCCCCTATTCGTCATCATTGAGTAAACTTTGACCCTGTACCTTACAGCAGACACATTCCAGCCAATCAGCAGCAGACCCTCCCTCCCAGACCCTCCCACCTCCTGAACAGCATGCATTTTATATTCATTCGGAAGCTGCATTCTTAGTGAGAGAAGGGACAGTGTAGCTGCTGCTGATTTAATAGGGAAATCGATAGCTAGGCTAGTGTATTCAGTGTCCACTACAGTCCTGAAGGACTCATCTGATCTCTGCTGTAAGGACAGCACCCCAAAAAGCCCGTTTTAGGGCTAGAACATCAGTCTGCTTTTTTTTTTCCTGTGTAATCTAATTGCAGTTGCCTGCCTGCCAGCGTGTGTGTCAGGCTCACAGCGTATACTGTGCCCACTTGCCCAGTGCCACCACTCATATCTGGTGTAACAGTAGTGTACATTTAAAAAAAAAAAAACTTTTTTGACTGTGAAATAATAGCAGTCAGTTTCCTTCACACGTGTGCATTTCAGGGCCTGCTAGGGCACAGTGTCACACCAGTGCAACTCATATCTGGTGTTACAGTAGTGTACATTTAAAAAAAAAAATACAATTTTGACTGTAATAGATTGAATAGCAGTTAGTTGTCTGCAAGCGTGTGTGTCAGGCCTACAGCGTCTACTCTGCCAACTTCTGCCAGTGCACAGTGCCACTCATATCTGTTGTCACAGTAGCTTGCACGCATAGTACCACTAATCGAAAAAAAAATGACAGGCAGAGGCAGGCCACCCCCCGCAGGGGCCGTCGTGGTCGTGGTGCTGTGATTCCGTTTTGTCCCTAGAAGAATTTTTTTGCCACGTTACTGGACGCTCCGGCGCAATGCCTGTAGGCTCATGCGTCCTTTTGAGGAGGTGACAAACCTAGTCAGTCGCACCGAAGACACCATCAGCGACATCATACCATTTGTTTTCTTCCTGGAGCGTGCCCTGCGAAGAGTGCTGGATCAGGCCGTAGATGAGCGTGAAGAGGAAGAGGAAGAGTTGTGGTCACCATCACCACCAGAAACAGCCTTATCAGCATCGCTTGCTGGACCTGCGGCAACGCTGGAAGAGGATTGTGAGGAAGAGGAGTCAGAGGAGGAATGTGGCTTTGAGGAAGACCAACCACAACAGGCATCCCAGGGTGCTCGTTGTCACCTATCTGGTACCCGTGGTGTTTTACGTGGCTGGGGGGAAGAACATACCTTCAGTGAGATCACTGAGGACGAGGAACGGGACATGAGTAGCTCGGCATCCAACTTTGTGCAAATGGGGTCTTTCATGCTGTCGTGCCTGTTGAGGGACCCTCGTATAAAAAGGCTGAAGGAGAACGACCTGTACTGGGTGTCCACGCTACTAGACCCCCGGTATAAGCAGAAAGTGCCTGAAATGTTACCGAATTACCGCAAGTCGGAAAGGATGCAGCAGTTCCAAAATAAATAAAAAAGTATGCTTTACACAGCGTATAAGGGTGATGTCACAGCACAATGGGAATCTAACAGGGGAAGAGGTGAAAGTAATCCTCCTCCGCTTTACAGACGTGTTGTTGATGGAGGACATGCAGAGCTTTTTAAGTCCTACACATCGCCACAGCCCTTCGGGGTCCACCCCCAGAGAACGACTCGACCGCCAGGTAGCAGACTACCTCGCCTTAACTGCAGATATCGACACTCTGAGGAGCAATGAACCCCTTGACTACTGGGTGTGCAGGCTTGACCTGTGGCCTGAGCTATCGCAATTTGCGATGGAACTTCTGGCCTGCCCCGCTTCAAGTGTCCTGTAGGAAAGGACATTCAGTGGAGCAGGAGGTATTGTCACTGAGAAGAGAAGTCGCCTAGGTCAAAAAAGTCTAGATTACCTCACCTTTATTAAGATGAATGAGGGATGGATCCCGAAGGGACTGACAGTGGGCGATACATTCGACTAAAAAAGGCATGATTAAGGGGACGTAACAGGGATTAAACTGATAAGAATAGTACTACTTAACACACCACTCTTATCTGGTGGCACATTAGATTGCACGCGCAGTGCTCCAAATTTGAAGTAGGAGGACCAACCAAGCATCTTTTTCCATCTCCCGGTTCCAAAAATCGATGCCATATACACGTCCCCTAATAGGGGACATAACAGGGATTAAACTGATAAGAATAGTACTACTTAACACACCACTCCTATCTGGTGGCACATTAGATTGCACGCGCAGTGCCCCAAATTTGAAGTAGGAGGACCGACCAAGCATCTTTTTCCATCTCCCGGTTCCAAAAATCGATGCCATATACACGTCCCCTGATAGGGGACATAACAGGGATTAAATGGATAAGAATAGTACTACTTAACACACCACTCCTATCTGGTGGCACATTAGATTGCACGTGCAGTGCCCCAAATTTGAAGTAGGAGGACCAACCAAGCATCTTTTTCCATCTCCCGGTTCCAAAAATCGATGCCATATACACGTCCCCTGATAGGGGACGTAACAGGGATTAAACTGATAAGAATAGTACTACTTAACACACCACTCCTATCTGGTGGCACATTAGATTGCACGCGCAGTGCCCCAAATTTGAAGTAGGAGGACCGACCAAGCATCTTTTTCCATCTCCCGGTTCCAAAAATCGATGCCATATACACGTCCCCTGATAGGGGACATAACAGGGATTAAATGGATAAGAATAGTACTACTTAACACACCACTCCTATCTGGTGGCACATTAGATTGCACGCGCAGTGCTCCAAATTTGAAGTAGGAGGACCAACCAAGCATCTTTTTCCATCTCCCGGTTCCAAAAATCGATGCCATATACACGTCCCCTGATAGGGGACGTAACAGGGATTAAACTGATAAGAATAGTACTACTTAACACACCACTCCTATCTGGTGGCACATTAGATTGCACGCGCAGTGCCCCAAATTTGAAGTAGGAGGACCGACCAAGCATCTTTTTCCATCTCCCGGTTCCAAAATCGATGCCATATACACGTCCCCTGATAGGGGACATAACAGGGATTAAACTGATAAGAATAGTACTACTTAACACACCACTCCTATCTGGTGGCACATTAGATTGCACGCGCAGTGCCCCAAATTTGAAGTAGGAGGACCAACCAAGCATCTTTTTCCATCTCCCGGTTCCAAAAATCGATGCCATATACACGTCCCCTGATAGGGGACATAACAGGGATTAAATGGATAAGAATAGTACTACTTAACACACCACTCCTATCTAGTTGCACATTAGATTGCACGTGCAGTGCCCCAAATTTGAAGTAGGAGGACCAACCAAGCATCTTTTTCCATCTCCCGGTTCCAAAATTCGATGCCATATACACGTCCCCTGATAGGGGACGTAACAGGGATTAAACTGATAAGAATAGTACTATTTAACACACCACTCCTATCTGGTGGCACATTAGATTTCACGCGCAGTGCCCCAAATTTGAAGTAGGAGGACCGACCAAGCATCTTTTTCCATCTCCCGGTTCCTAAAATCGATGCTATATACACGTCCCCTGATAGGGGACGTAAAAGGGATTAAACTGATAAGAATAGTACTACTTAACATACCTTATAATAACGCAGAGAGAGGCAACGCAGAGAGAGGAGTCTGAAGAAGAGGAGTCAGAGGAGGAAGGTGGCTTTGAGGAGTTGGAAGACCAAACACAGCAGGCATCCCAGGGGGCTTGTTGTCACCTTTCGGGGACCCTTGGTGTTGTACGTGGCTGGGTGGAGGAAGAGACCTTCAATGACATCAGTGAGGACAAGGAACGGGACATGGCTAGCTTGGTATCCAACCTTGTGCAAATGGGGAGTTTGCGGTTGTGCAAATGGACTGTTTGCGGTTGTTTGCGCTGCGTTAAACAGGGAGTTTGGTCTGTCACTGTGAAGCGGGCGTAACCCTTACACTACCTGATCGATACAACATCATACCTGATGTTTTAAAGCACGTTATTCCAAACAATTTAGGAATGTTAGGTGATTTATGCCCTTTATGGATTAAAACCAGACTCTGCATAGACTATGTAATTTTCCATGGGAGTTTTGCCATGGATCCCCCTCCGGCATGCCACAGTCCAGGTGTTAGTCCCCTTGAAACAACTTTTCCATCACTATTGTGGCCAGAAAGAGTCCCTGTGGGTTTAAAAATTCACCTGCCTATTGAAGTCTATGGCGGTTCGCCCGGTTCGCCCGTTCGCGAACATTTGCGGAAGTTCGCATTCGCCGTTGGAGAACGGAAAATTTTATGTTTGCGACATCTCTAATGAGGACACCTTTTCCTCAAACAGAATAATTAGCAATTGCTCCCCAACATCTCTCCATTCCTGTCATCATAGAACTGTGACCATGTGCCCGTTAGTTTCACCTTGTTGAAAGGAGCATGGAAAAGTGGAGCGGGGACATCCCTTCATTAGCTTGGAGAAGTGCAAATATACAACATTTAAGGCAATCTTTCTAAATTTCAATGAAACACACACTATTCTCAGTCTGACACCTTATACGTTTGAATCAAACTGTTATGTGACTGGAAATCTAGTTTTAACACATTTTTCACGCAAAAAAAGTCAAGTTGTCAAGTAACCTGAGATCACTGAGGAGATGTATTAATATTTAAATACATAATTTTCCTAGGTGTATCAGTTCAGCTAAATTGACAAAGCTTTTAATGACTTCTCAAACTATCCCTTCAGCAGTGCCAGACATGAAACCTTCCCACTCACCTCACCAATTTGACTGAATAACTCTCCCGCCAGTCCTGTCTTCCTTACCCTCAATACCTTTGTTCTCCGCACCTCTCTGTCCTCATGCTATTTTTCACATCATTAAGACAGAAAGGTGTTTTATGCCCTCTCTACTTATGTATTTATCTGAGAAAAATATCCCAATTCAGATGTTTAGGTCTTTGTAAGTTGACAGTGTTGATAAAGAAATATTATTATTATGCGTAAGAGTTGAACATATTCCTCTTTATCTTACCATTCAAACGTTTCTTTAAAATAAGCTTTCATTTAACTACACTACATGACACCAAAACATCCACTACAAATACCAAATACAAAGAACTTACGACACTAGAGCCGTAGTTCCTCTAGTACTGTATATTGAATTAAACAAAATCCCTTGGTACTGCTCCAACCTTTCTTGTCAATTCTGCACTTCAAACACTGCTGGCACATAATATGCTACTTTCTGTAGAAAATATTTCATGCTAGTATTTTTCATAAACATGTCATCATTACCTCAGCTATTTGCCTGGCAGTCAGCACTGCATGCAGTAGATTTCTATACTAAGGATGGGATAGATAGGATTCTGGCAATAAACAGATTAGCTTGCATATATTAAACACTTTTGAGAAATTACGTCATCTCTATCTAAGAGGTACATAATAAATAAGTATAACTATTTTAAGAATAGTAAATACTTTGTAAAATAACTACTTTAATAAATTAACTATTACTATTACATATTATACTAGAGGGTCAATTAGGACCCTTGTGGTTAATGTTTATTGCAGTTTTGATGCACTGCATGATACCTTTTGTATACTTCCTCTATTAAAGTAAAATGTCATCAACATTTGTGCCAAGATTAGGATCAGATTGATCGACATAAAATGAACAGACTGCGCCTCTTTTCGGCTTGCACTTTATCATTTCACGTTAAATACGATTACTATGGATCACGGAGTGCCAATATATTATTTTATCCATGGTAGATTAGGGTCACCAGATGGACCTTTAACGGGTGTTTTCTATAAAAATAGCATGTTACAGGGTTGTACTGAAATTAATTGTATTGTGTAAATAAAAAGATTGTTAAATGAAATCAGCTCTTACTTGGATAACGTAAATGTTTTTGTCATGCTTGTCAAATCTTCTTGTTATGGATAACCATTATGCCCAGTTCTTCTTAGTCAGTACATTTTAATATACCTATATATATATTAGAATGCTCTCTTGTCTGTATGACTGACTGATCAACTGAGCAATTCTGAATGCACCATGTGTCCACCATAAATAGAGGTTTCGACATTCAGAGGCCATCATGTCTTCTGGATTAAACATGTATCTCACACTGGACAGAAATGTCATCTAATGTGAATGAAATGGAATTCAAAATACAGAGGGAATCATCCTACCCCTGGTTTCATTCAGTCTGCCCCTGTCTATTTGCTATCTTAAGTACTTGTCACAAGTTTTGAAAGATTATAACATTTAGTTGCTAGTGGGCACTAGACATCATTCCCCACTGAGATGTGTAACAGTCTGCTCAATATTTTACTACGGTAGGCAGTGCTGGTGTATTCCTTTCATGTCAAAGAAAGAGTAAACCCAAACATTTTTTTTTATACATGAAAGACCATTTCTCCCTAGTACTTCTGAAAAGTACCATTCAAAAAGATATCCCATAGTCTTTTGAACAGTCAGGAAGGGATGACAGTTGAGCAAGTGGGAATTGGTATCTGAATGTAAAATAATATGAACAACTAGGAAGTATGATACTAATAGGGGGAGCAGACAGACGGTACAACAGACACAAGATGGTAGCACTGTAATATAAAAATGAGCACAGAACATGCTGAAGATTTATAGTAAGTTGTTTGTTCCAGCACGTTAGACCAGGATAACAGGTAAGCAAAAGGGGAACAGGATGCCCAAGAATTCTCTTTACATGGCTCACAATTTGGAGTTTGATTTATTCTTCAAGTTGAAATTTTGAGGACCTAACAAAGGGTAACTCGGATGAAATGTGTGCATTGTGACGAGCTGGAGAAGATTAGGGTTTATTGATATTATATTATTAAATAATGAATGACAACTATTGGGCTGGTTAGTATTTCGTGACATCTACATGATATTTGAATACTTAATGTCATTATTTACATTCCAACTATAAGTGGTAATATATTTATATTACTATTATTACCTATTATATTTTAATCAAATATTTCATATTGAGTGGGTTTTTCTTGGGCCAAGGACCAGAGTGTTTTTCAATTTTTAATAAGTGTTTGTTGAAACATAATTTTCCTCTCTCTCATTTAACGCACCCATACAAGTTGTATGTTGTTTTATAAAGGACAGTTAGAGCTTTATTTTGATACCCTATACATAAAAATTATTTACATTTTAGTATTAAAAAATAAATATAAAAGAGGAAATTTTGAGGAAAAAAATGCTTTTCCCCATTATTTTCCCAATAATAAGCCACACAACTAGTGCAACACTAACCTACTTATCCCACCTAATTAACTAATAAAAAATATTGGTTCCCAAACCCCCCTAAACAAAAAAGACAGAAAAAAAACTCTGAAGAGTGTGATGTCCGATCCATAAAAATCACTGAACAGGCATGCAGGGGCTAAATTGAATTAAATAAACATATTAAAATGACATTAATGTATTAAAAAAAACGTTAAAATTGAAAAAATTATTTTGTTTTTTAAAAAACAAAACAAAATGAAGGCTATAAAGAGTAAGGAAACTGATCAGTTACAAACTGTGATCAGCAATGAAAGGGTTAATTTTTTTCCCTTCAGGAAATGTTCTTTATTTATTTATTTTTACTTGCAGATCACTCTCTGTCCTTCACTATAAGTATGTGAAGCACAGGGAGTGAATTAGAGGAAAAGTCAGTGTGTGAACACATTTACTTTGCCATCTAATTTGCATGTTATCACTCGATCACCGCGATCACATGGCCGAAAATCCACCAATGGGGTCCAGGAGCTTTGCCTCTGGTGCGAGACTTAGTCCTGGACCCGTTGCAGACTGGCTGGCGGTGCACATGGAGCTCACTGCCGGCTGGACTGCATAATGAGTTAACTCATCATAAGGTCGCAAAGGGGTTAAATAATCCTAGTTTCATTGTTGTTGTCATTTAGGCTTTAATGAACAATGTATTTTGAAGCTTAGGAATCTTTAGGGTCTATTCATAAAAGGTGAGTTGCAGGTGAGATGAGGTGAGTTTAGATGAAATGAACATATAGCTATACATTGTGCAGGGAGAATCCTGGTGAGTTTGTTTAGAAAGAACCTTTCTAACAGGCTATTCTATCATACTTTAGTAACCACGGATACAATTTGATAAATAGAGGAACTGGCAGCAATTCATGAGTTTTATTTTCGGTTTAACGGAAAGAACAACATTCTGCTGCTAAACTTTCCAAATATACTTTGTAGGCATCTAAAATATTTTTGACAAATAATCTGTGCCTTGCTGATCTTTATGAATGATCTAGCAATATTTCAGAAAGTAATGTGATATATTTTTAACCTGGAAATGTATTTTCCCCTCTGTTTATTTTAACCCTTGAATTACAGTTACTATTCTTCACCAGACAGCTTTCCTTAGCAGATATCCAAAATGTTAGTTTGGTTATTTTCGCACAAACTAGATTTAGTGTACAAAGGGTTTCTTTTATTATTATTATTATTATTATTATTATTATATTTGCTATAAGTGTTATATTTATTATAAAACAAAACAGATCTGATAGAAAAGGCTCCAACCAGTTATATTGTTATTATAATTATAGTTATTATAAAACACTATTAATTCACATATATTTGGTAATGCTGTGACATGGGCATCGTTATTCAGGCATTATTTGGCTGACAGTGTTTCTTATCATTCTGTCACTTTAAATATTACAGAATCATTTAAAAAAAGGAAACAATAAGGCTTATCCTGCTATGGAGACTTACTACATTTTTGAGCCACCTAACTAAATGATGTACTGGGCAACTGAATTGGTTCCCAGTCAAATCAGTAGTATAGGTAACAGTGTTGAATCATTTAGACTAAAGCAGTTGTGTTAAATAGCAGTTGACCAATTAATTACAGGGGGGTCTAACGCTCTATCTTGCTGCTGGTATGTAAGCCTTCTTTCCCTCTGTAACAAAATATTAAACATAATTGAAGAGTACCCAATTCTGAACACCACAATGTAAAAAAAAAAAAAAATGCTGGCCATCATACTATTGTTTTTGAACTTCCCTAGAGGTGACACATGTACCTTATCACTTGTATTCTTCTGAAAATAAATAATAGAGTTAGTAGGGAGAAACTGAAATGGAAGTGCAAATGTAGTGAAGGAACAGACAGGCAAAAGGAGAAAAATTAATAGATACTGATCAATTCAAAGAAAAGAGAGCGATAGTCAATGAAATGTCAAGTAAGAGGCAAAGCCCAGGTCCATGAAGAGGTAGTGTGAACTTCTTGGCATTTATTTAACATAATTTGACAAGCAGAGATAGGAAATGTAATGTGAACACTAGTAACTCTTCAAATTATTTTTTTATAGCTATTTTAGCTGTCGGTTGTCATACTGTCATCTGAAGTTTGCACTTGTCCCTCATGGCGTCTGCTGAAATAATGGGTAATGCAAACCTTTTGTCAGTTTCATTTTCACAGCAATTTTTAATACATTTAATAAATGTTAATACATAAATCAGTAGACTAACCTCAGACTTCACACTGTGAATATTGTGTTTACTGTTTATGCAGAAACAAAAATGATCAAAACGGACCTATACATTTTAATAGCACAATGGCATGCAAATAAATTAGGAGACAAATAAGTTCTAGATGTGCCTACAGCGTGTACTGCTTAGGACATCACCATGTGACTTGATATGCAAATTTCCCATTGAAACTTGCTACTTTGCATACCAAGCCAGAGGTTTTGTCATAAACGGAAGACACCACAGACATATTAAAATTAACATTTTCACTTAATTTGTGCATTTGCATGTAATTATGCTAACATTTTATGGATTTTTTTTTATTCTCTGGATTCCCAGAATAAACAAGTGTTGGTGACAAAGTACCTTTAGGTCAAATTAAACCACTGAATTTTCTGGTTGTTATTCTACCAATACTGAACACTACTATAGTAGCACAGCTGGGTTGTCTGCTAGAGAAAAGAAAAACTGCCTAAAATATATAATCAAAAACATACATACATTTGTTTTGCTTTTACTCTAAAATGGCATGCTTTAATCCTTTTTTTGGAATGCATAACCCAAACAGGTGATTTCACTATTTAAAATGTCCTAAAGTGTTTCAATTTGCCCCCCTGTGTGTACTATATGTAATAGTCATTATAAAAATCAACGTAAAAGAGAAAAAGACTAGCATTTTAAATGCTTATTATCCAATCCAAATAAAAACCCTGCACTTTAAATAACATGATAAGTACAAATCAAAACCTGTTTAATTATGTAGCCATCATAAAATGTATAGGCTTAACTGGTCATGTTAACAAACATTTGTTTTTGGAATATGTTAAGTTGGAAAACTGACTTACATGCCTCTTCAAACCATTAGGGTCTGTTCAGTGATTTTAATTTTAAGTTTGTGACAATTAATGTGTCAGGCATGTCATGGAAAAACATTGCATTAACAATAACCAACATTTCTGGCATGTCATGCAGTGAAAAAATCATAGGAAGTGATCAATGTTCACTTCCTATGTTCAGTCACTGTTACTGCAATGCCTCGATGTTGAGGCATTCATCAACACCTACATTGAGGGCACAAGAGCTAGGGCGAGGTTTAGGGTTAAAAGGTCAATGTAGGAGAAAAAGGTTAGGACAAAACAATACATTACTTCCAGTTATTGCCCTACAAGATGCAAAAAAACAATAGGAAAACATGCAAACATTGGATATTTGTAGACACAGGACAAATGCTAGACTCAATTTAGCAGGGTTTTTTTTTTATTAGTGTTTGTAGAATTTTAAAATATTGTTTCAATATTTCAACATAATTTATAATGTTGTTATAGTAAATTATATGATAGGATCAAAAATAATGGTATATTAAGAAAACCATTTGCATGTTGATAAAAACAATATATAGTATGTGTGGGTGCATTAAACGAGAGAGGAAAATTACAGCTTAACAACCAGCCATTGTAACAAAGGGTAGACAATTTCACAAACAGACTGGTCACTAAGGGATAAAATGATCCCTTTGGTTTTATGCTCAATGTCACGAATTCACCCTACTCTAAGAATGCATGTGACTTAGTTATGGTGGGGAAAGGGTTAAAATTCCCTATCTGTCTGCCTTAGACCACAAATAATGAAAACCACCCCCCTTAACACCACCCACACTAAATTCTACCGATATAACTGATGTCATAACACTGCAACCACCCCCTTGTGTGGTGGAACAGTCCAAATAGAACAATTTGATTCTATTTCCCCTATTTATTTTTTTATTTTTTAAAGTGGGAGTAAAGGCAAGAATAAGGTTTAAATGAAAGTATGCGTTATGTTGACTACAATACTTTTTTTAATTTTGACATACTAAACTTTTATTGCAAAAAATATCAATTTGGAGAGCTTCATTTTATAACTGTGCCTTGAGGATGAAAGACTGCTGATTTGTTGTTGCTCGATTGGTGACCTCTCCATATGTCAAAATTCATCACTACAGCTGGAGGTACATTTCAGTGTCAAAAGATAATTATTTTACATTGTACATACCCCCCCAACTGTTCCTCTTTGCGCTAGATAGTCCTGATTTTGGGGGACTGTTCCTCGGTAGTTTGAGTGATAGTGCTACCGCTTACACTTGACCTCTCAAGCACCGTATCCTGGGATCCTGATTCAACAGGGGTGGAACTTGTGAGGTATGCATTGTATATGCTTTCAGATGTAAATTTGTTTGGGAGCTGAAGGTTTAAATACTGAAACACTGAATAGGCCACTGCAGGATCATAAACATTTGTAAGCAATTAATCTTTTATAAAAAGGATTCAAAATAAATGCTTACATAAAACATTAATCTTGTAAAAAGTTTATGATAAAAATAAACTCAAAAAGCATTTTATTGATCTTAATGTAGTCATTTATTTGAGAAAATATTAGTCAAGTATTGACTTTACTCCCACATTAAAATAATTACAGACATTATTTTCCTTTTCTGAATGAACATATTTTGCCATTTTTGCTCTAATGTACCGTGGACTGACAAATTTGTTCCTGCTGTACCTATAATTATTGTAATCATACCAATTAGACCAGTGACCAGCAAGCACAGATGGTTTCTGCACTGTTATTCACAGCTCAAAATTATCTTTCTCAGGGTAACTACCCTGACTACTTTTATTTAACACTTCAACATATTTAAATACATGTATAATACAAGTATGTAGGCAAGTTTGAACAATGTAAGGTCTACTCAATAAAGAGGGAATTGCAGGGAATAAAGATTAGACTTAAGGCCAGGGTAGCCAAGTTGGCTACACTGTCTCTAGAGAGACAGGAAATTCCATTCATTTGAATTAAATTATTCTCATTGGTTCCTGCAGGCCAAAAAAAAAAGGAAATTACTTTTACTCATCTAGTGTGGGCAGTCCTGGTTTCTTGCAAACTGCTGTAATTTCATATTTCATCTAGCTGGAAGTGTTTTATATTTTAAGCAATGCAAAATGTAAGACATGCATTTTAAAGTACTTTGAAAGCACATTAATATTTGTTATTATTTGGAAGATGCATTTTGGGCACTAGACAAGTTTGAAATTCCCATCTCAATTCCCTGTAATTATCTCTTTATTGAGTAGACCCTTTAAAAGCATATATAGTGCATTGAAACTGTTGAGTAGAATTGTATTATATTTTGGTTGGGAAACAAACATGTTGTTGGAAAACATTCAAATTAGGATGAGAATAAAAAGACAATGAACAGACAATGAACAGACAATGAAAAAACAAATACGCCACAATAATGCAAATCCACATTTTGTTTAATCATTAAAAATCACATGGATTTTAAATGCAAGGTATACTTTATCTAAGAAGCACCTCCTTAATTATTATTACATAACTTTAGCTAAGACTTCATGCTGATTATATTTATTTCGCTATCTAGCTAGTTAGCTTCCTATCGACTTCTTGACGACTATATATAAAACTGCAGCTGTTGTTAAACTGTAAATCCCATAAGTCTGCAACAGTCTTTAACAGTTGCTGTTAATCATAGTAGTTGTAGTTCAGAATCAGCTGTGAAAGCCACAAGACTCCTAGAATCTATGGTAGAGTGACCATCGGTCCACGGTTCTGACAGAGTCGCCCAGTGGAGACTACCATGAATGATCCAAGTGTGTCCTCGGATCATTCCAATGCTGAAAACAGTATTCAGTACTTTGAGAAATTATGTAAAATATGTATATATTGAATGTACTTAATAAACACAAACCAAGCACAGTGCTTTCCTACTCTGTGGAAACTATCCTCATACAAATATTTTTTTAACTATCTGCATGTAACTAAAATGTCTCAGATTTTCCTTTAAAAAATGGATAACCTTCACTTAGGTCCTATTTACTACATAGTTAATTGACAATCACATTTTGAACAATTGGAGCTTTGCAATTCCTGATCTGGGTATTGAAATCTTGCTTGTAAATAATTTAATTCAACACAATAAAAGTCAATATCACTGCCTCTGTCTCATGTATGTTCCAAGGTTGCTTTACTGTGAGACTAATTCAAATTGTGTTGCTTTTTTTCTTTTCTAATAAATCAGTTTCAAATCTCCAAGTAAGAGGCACCATGTAGAAGAAAGCAAAATAAACATGCTCACAGGATGAGTCCTTAATAATGTTAAATGCTAGAGATTTGTGCAAGGGTATGGTTGACCTTTAGCAAGCTAGCATTTCAGCTGGATATCATCATGGTCTTATTAACTATATTAAATACCAGTTTTGGGAGGAAATATGTACATTTTCCATTGCTTACTAAACTAAAATGTCCTCAATTCCTACTAAATCATAAATATCACTTATAATGTATTCTCAAGGTTCTTCGAGGACTGAATTAATTCATATAGATATGTAAATCATCCAAAAACCCAATATGACAGCATTCTGCTAATTCATATTTCATTTACATATTTAATAGAACATTAACCAATGAACAGTCAAATGTTTTTAATGCAAAATAAATGTTTATTCTATAGAATGCACACTTAACTCTTTGTGTCACAGGGCTTAAGACCTCTGTCGCACCCCTGCTTCTATGTGACATGCTTCTGCTCAAGTGAACAGATTCATGTCTAAGAACTACAGCATTTTCAGATTTCTCTCTAAAAAACCCTAAGTGCTGATGATCCCCAATATTTAAAGAAACTGAGACGCCAACTTGGCAATAGTGTTGCTGATACCTGATACCTGAAGCTGAACTGATGTTGTTGGATAGTGGATTATCTTCCATGCCTGATCATCCCTCAAAAATATTTCCAAGTGGGAGACTTATCCTTGAGACACTCTACTTGACATCTCTGGATCAGTTAGTGACTATTAACAACTGTGCAAAAGTATGTTCCTTATTCTAAAAGAAGTCATTACAGGCAAAATTTCTCAAGTGTCCACCAATAATACTAAACACACTTAGTAGACATGGATGGAATATTCAGGATACCCATCATAAACTTAACTTACAGATTTACTATTAAAAGTGGCTATGCAACGGACATCAGTGCCGAAACGGGCTGGAGTCCAGATGGAGGGGTAGTAGAAGACTCAAAGCCCTGTGTACAGTGACTGCTCACCACCGGTGGGGGAATCCCTGGCTTTGAGCAGCCACAAGCAAAGTTTTTGTTAGTCTTCCCATGAGTCATATCCAAGCACAGTACTTGAAATAACAGGAGTGAAGTCAGAGTAACAGAGCCAAAGATTGGGGCAGTCAGAGCGCAAACAATATAAAAAAACATATTATAGCTAAACCAGGGTAATCAGGGACAATACAAGGATTCAAGAATGCTTTGCAAAATGCACCAGCACTGATTGTGTGGAAGATGGGATATATATAGTCCAAGGGCTCATTGCAGGAACAAGTAACACCTAGTAAAAGTAAGAGAGAGAGGCAACTGACAGTCAATAGAGCAATGGTTTTTAAGTAGGAAACAAAACCTGCAACTTGTGTCCAGGACAGGCATTGGTAAACTCAATAATCAGAGTTTGAATCCCAGAGAATCATGACAGGTTAATTTGAATATCATGAAATAAAGTGTTTTTATCAATTTTGCTAAAACAAGATATAGATCATGTTTTATTTTTTAGATCCACAATACAAACAATCTTTACTTTAAGGACTGATATTTTGCCAGAAAATATCTGATTACCATATTTATTTACTAAATAGAAAGAGTATTTCTGATTTTATATAGTTAGCAAATTTGTACAAATATTTACATGGATTGTTATCCCCCCTCACCCCCACCCCCCCTTTGTATATTTTCTTTCTAACCACATTCAGGCTGCTCTATAACTGCAAAGAATATAGGTCTCTCGGGAAACAGCATGTCATTGTATAAATGTACCTTGTGAATAATTATAAGTGAGCCTACACTGTTATTTCTTAATTTGTTTCCTCAATGTTTGATCATATGCACTGTGTTCATTATAATGTGGATACATTGAGATCCTTCTTTTTCTGTATATTTTATGGCGTTTTTTTTACATTATACTATTAAGATACTAGAATTAGATATTTAAAACTGGGATGGGGCTTCATACTATTTGCTTAAAAGGCCAAAAAAAAGTATGTGTAAGTATGTTTAATTTAAAGATTTTATCATGTGTAAACATTTTAAATATGAATGCTTTAATAAAAGAATATAGCTATGTTGCTCAGAATCTTTGGTCAGATTTTCTTTCATCTTGGGCCAGACAAGCAAGATCTGAACTAAAATTCTAAACAACATGTCTGGTCCATGATAGATCTACATGGGGCTTTCAATAAAACCCTTTATTTGTATTATTTCAAAGCATTGCTATAGAAAACATCTACACTTGATGCAATCTTTCAATTAAACATGTTATTTGTTTGCCTACTAAAGTCCTCTAATATTCAATGCAATATCGGCAGTGATCTGAGAAGAACCAGTTGACCTATCTGATCTGCTCATGCATAAAAGTTCAGATTTAATTGGCTTATTGATCAATAAGGCTTATATGGCAATGTATGAACCAGGTATGTCACGAAAAACCTGTCACTTAATGACAGAGGATGTCCCTGTCCCGAAAACTACTTTCGTTATTGCCCTATAGCTTGCAAAAAATAACACAAAAACTTGTGAACATGGCATACTTCTAAACTCTGGCTATTTTATGGCACTTTAACAGCAGACATGTTAAAACAGCCTTTTTCATGAAATGTGCAAACATTTTAAAACAGTACTGGTATCAATGTTTTGAGCTATTTGGATTACCAGGTGATGCCCTTTTCAGAAGTTTTGGATGTGCTGATTTTCTGTAAGATACTTTATGTGCAATAAATATCTTTTTACTGCAGATACACTGATATGGATTTTCCTTTGAACTTATTGCCTTTGGATATGTGAAGAACTTTGTGTGAGTCCTTCACGATCTGTTTTTAGCTCTCTTTCTTATATGAAAGTTAACATACATTGTACACCTGGTCTAATCAATCTTGCCAAAAAAGTTTGTTTGTTTTAAACCTTTTAATTAGTTGATTTTTTTTTTTGCTATTAGGAATCATATTATGATTATTATCATGGTATGCTGATGTGGGGTGGGTACTTTTGCACTTATATAAAATGGCAGTTGTACTAAGTGGTAATAAGTGACTTCAGTGTTAGCCACCATTGTTTGTGACTCTGTTACTGGAACAATAAAGTATTTTGAATACTCCATGCCAAGTTTGCCTCAATTAATCAAGCCCTCCTGATTGGGAAGTACTATTTAGATCAGAGGCGTCCACGTGGGCCGCATTATTTCTTTTTACTTATAGTAATGCTGAAGAATAGCTTGTTAGCCATAAAAACAATTTTTGGTTCTTTGGCAGTAATACAAAAGCAGTTCAAGCTGCTAAATACTAAACTGAACATAAATATAGGGATACAAATGATAAGTCAGGTGGGCCGCACGCCACACATTGGAGGTCCCACATTTAGACAGTAAAACACCTTTTTCTGTTTTTAATTCCATTCCTTGAAATTGTGTAAGAACTGTATTTGGTAGTAGAAAATGTTCAACTGACTTGACAATGCTTGTCTTTCTGCACTGTCAGTTTTCTTATGTTTTATTAAAAAAGCTTTACGGTCAAATTCCCTGTTCCCTGACCCACAGCAGGGAAAAAAATCTGGTAACATGGCCTAGCTGAGAAGCATAGCAACTTTCTATCCTACCCCTTGTCTTGATGACAGGAATCGCAAACAAAACACAAACTGTAATGATTCATTTCTGCCGTTAAGCCACAGATTTTGATTCATGCCTAAGAGATGTGTAGGAGGCAGTGGAGGAGGTATATGAGATTTATAACTCAGAGGATTTAAGTTCTCATACCTGCTATTTCTCTATTCCCTTAAAACCGTAAAAGGACAATATATACTTGTATTACGTATTATATGTGATATCAGCCTATTTATTTATTTATTTATCTATTACTTTATATCATTGTATTATACATACTAATACACATATAGTAATTCTATGTATTTATATATGGCTATAGATAGATATTATTGCATATATTTTATTAGTTTATAGATTAAACTATTTTTTAAAAAGTATTTTTTTAAATTAAATATGGCTTTTATGTTATTTTTTAGGGGAATTCTGCTATTTTTTTGTTTCGAAAAGGCATCCTTGGATGCCCCAAAATAAATAATGAGATTTTCGGGGCTACCTTTAAAAAAAATAAAAATAGCTGAATTGGTAGCGTTGAATAGATAATAAAGGGTGTGACGGAGCCCCTGGTACCCCGACTAGGTACCTCCATCAGAACTCTGCTTCCTTGTATCAGCCCCCCCAAGCCAGAACCAGTGTTGTAGATGGAGCTTACAAATCACCAGACAGGACCAGTAACTTTGAAATAGGAATGCACATTTATTGAACAGTAACAGAGTCTATATTCAGACATAGTCCAGTTAACATAAAACTCAAACCACATATTAACATATAATCAAACAGGAACTAAACATCAATGAACCAGACATGACAAAAATAAACACATCATAAGTAGTTTTAACGGTAAATATAATATAACACAGAACAGTGGCTAAGTACATATTAGAAGTGTGCATATCAGCATCAGCTTAAGATGGAAAATGACACCTAAGCAGCAGACAGGCTGTCTGAACTACAGGGGGTAAACTATGAACCATTTTCTTTACTTTACTTTACTCCCCAGTGACATATTGTGACCAGAGTGGTCTACTCACTGATTTTGTCATAAGTGGCAAATTCCACACACACCTGTCAGAATGCAAGCACACAACAGTTTATTCAGTGTACAGCCCCCATAACCTGCAATAAAGCTTTTCCATGCATGCCCAGATCCCCCCCATTCCCACAAATGGTAATACATGGCTTGTGTACAGTCCTGATTCTCCAATGGCAGGTTCTCAACAATGCCTCACATCACAGCTACATAACAGTAACAATTATTTATTTGTGCTATCCAGTATTTGCTTTGATATTACTGTATTTCACGGGTGCTGAGAGGCTTTAATATATCTTGTATTTGATGCAAATGATCCATTATCTAAAATGCTCCTCTATCCAAGCACTTTGGATACGCCTGTATAAGTATATATAGTTGAAATTGAACATCATATATATATATGATAGATATATGTGTTAACTTTCAACTATTTACACTCCAGTCTAATGATGAAAATATATACCAGTAATTCATTAATTATATTCATAGTTTGTTTATTGTGTCTCATTTGCAATTTCCCATACTTGGAAATCATACATTACCTAAACAAGAGCCAATGTATTTTGTAAATAAATTGTAATATTGCAGTTTTAATACAGAAATATATAATGTGATAGTCTCATTTGATATATTGCTTATTTGATATGTGTGATTTGGCTAATTGCTTAATAGCGAATTATATTTATTCTGGAAATTAAATTTAAATCAATATGACGGAATTGCGTGTTTATAGAGAAATCACATGTATGGTTTTGTTGTTTTAAGATACTGTTATCTACCATAGTGTTAGTTTACCCACTAGTTATTTTATAGCATTATATCCTGTTTTCTCATATTTTTACTAATTTGTACATTTTATTTTTAGAATGTCAAAGTACACTGTATAGTGATTATGAATTTTGTGGTGTTAAAAATGTGATATAGGGATTTATGATATAGCATAACTCATGCATTTAAAATATAACAGATATTTTTTTTCTCAAAATGCCTAAGTGCCTCTAAAAGTTCATAACATTTTTAATAAATCTTAATGAGAAAATTAATGATTTATAAATTGCTGTTTTTCATCTTTTGTTATTGAAACAAGGCAATTGTATTGATACTCTTTGCCTCTTTGCCTACTACAACATTCCTGAAACTACCTGAATCAGTGGATGTTTAATGACAGCAGTGTATCAGCGTCATAGCTGATTCTGGGGCATTCTATCAACTTAGAAGGAATTGATAAGAGATATGGGTTTCTAGGGCTGTTACTTACATAATAAAATTTAAAAAAAAAAAACAACAGACAGCTATCCTTCAATAGTTACAAATGGTCCAGTCAGTGTTCAGTAATCTAGAGGGTTTGTTTGGGATTCATTAAAACGATCCTACATTTATGAAAGATCAGATAGCGAGGTCAAACTTGGGGAGCTTCTTCTGCTATATGAGCTCAGCTGGCCATAGATAATGCATAGATAAATCTGTAAAAACCCTCACTGTTTAAACAATGTATTATGCATGCCCAGCTCTGCTTTTCTTGTAGGAAAAACCCACTAGGTTTGGTTCTGTACACTGTTTAGTTAAGTCAATGAAATTAAAAGTTCATCTCACCTAAAATACACCTTTTTCTAAATAGAGCCCACTTGTGTACTTTATGCTCAAAAATATGTTTGATGTGAAATTTAGATAAAAAAATAAGATTTGAAGGTTTGGCTTTGCCAACCAAATGGCAAGAGTTTCACTGATCATGAAATGTTAATTTACTATTTTACAGAATCCAAATGTAATACTACATAAATTATTCAACGTTACCAATTTTAGGAATGAATGGGAGTTTTAAAAGAAGACTGGTCCAGGTGAGATGCATCCAATAATAAATAAATACAGTTAGGATTGGTTGTAGGGGACTGAAAATTTTCTGTAGAGAATGGTCTGTTTTCACCACTAAATAGTTAATAAACACATAGAAATTATTGGAAAAAACAAAGTTCCATAAAGCCCTGATAGCAGAAAAAAACAGGCACAATGCTTGGAAATAAGGTGAGGTAATGCAGAAAAAAGGGAAAGGACGAGCAAAAATAGTGCCAACAGGGTATATGATAACTATGTGCATGTATAAAATGGGTGTCCACTGAGAACCAGCAGCCTGACCTAAAAAAACAGACAGCTTTGAAACTGTAGGTAAATAGTGCAGAGAACAAGAGAAAAATCAGGCGCTCAGTGCATGGACACTTGAATACAAAAAATAAAACCCTTGACAATGTGTCAACACAAATGTGATAGTAAAAAGATTTTGTGCAAATAAACAACATGCAAAAACACACAATGATCGTGCAATATACAAAATGTGCAAATGTGCATAAAAATATAGCACATAAAAATTCCAAAATAGATAAATTCACAATGAAATCTGCAAGTAAATGACTTAAGAAAACACAATAACCGTGCTATATAAAAAATGTGCAAATGTGCATATAATTTGCTTTGAAACACACACAGAAATTAGTCCATGTGTAATATACTTAGAAAACACACAAACATAGATATTAATCAGAGTGAAATATGTGCAAAACAGAAAAAGTTATACTTAAACCACACAAACACAAGAATTATTCAATGTGCACTATGTGCAAAAAAATGGTATTCATACATAGAACCCTTAGGTTCCCTGGATCATGATGTGCCTGAAAAAAATGATAAAAAAACACAATGGTGCAGTATATCCCATAGAATCGAAGAAATCAATTGCAGCAAGAAAATCACTCACAATTAAAGCTCCTAATAACCTAGGATCATAGAATCAGGCACAATATTGAATGTAGTGGTATACTTGCCCCCCTTCAGGGATTTTCTCCTCCAATTTTTCAGAGTGCAGGTAAAGCAAATTCAAACTCCAAATGGGATGCAGAGTAGCAAGATTTTTATTCCAAAAATCAAAGTAAAAAATATTGAAAAGTTGTTAACATCCAGTAAAATCGATGGACACCCTGTCTTTAACTCCAGGCACATCATGATCCGGTGAACCTAAGGGTTCTAAGTATAAATACAATTTTTTTGCACATAGTGCACATTAATTAATTCTTGTGTTTGTGTGGTTTAAGTATAACTTTTTCTTTTTTGCACATATTGCACACTGATTAATATCTATGTTTGTGTGTTTTCTAAGTATATTACACATGGACTAATTTCTGTGTGTGTTTCAAAGCAAATTATATGCACATTTGCACATTTTTTATATAGCACGGTTATTGTGTTTTCTTAAGTCATTTATCTGCAGATTTCATTGTGAATTTATCTATTTTGGAATTTTTATGTGCTATATTTTTATGCACATTTGCACATTTTGTATATTGCACGATCATTGTGTGTTTTTGCATGTTGTTTATTTGCACAAAATCTTTTTACTATCACATTTGTGTTGACACATTGTCAAGGGTTTTATTTTTTGTATTCAAGTGTCCATGCACTGAGCGCCTGATTTTTCTCTTGTTCTCTGCAATAAGATGAGGTGTAGTTTATTCCAACATACACGGCAAGGTTTCAACCCCAAAGATTTAATTAAAAAAAGAACTGAAAAAATCATGATAAAAAAACTAAAAAAAAAATGTATGTGCTGTTCTGTTACCCTCATTCCCCCCCCCCCCCCCCCCTATTTTCTGACCAAATGTATTGTCACTGCCATTGTATTTGTTCCTGCACAGGATGTTGATGATATCCATAATTGCAGCAAATAAATGCTATGTTTATTTTCTAGATTCTAGAGTTCACTAAGCCAATCAAAAGAAAAAAAAAGATGTTGCTATAGTTGCAGAATGACCTTGCATTTTAGCTGCCACATCTGTCATACATTGTACTTTCCTGAGTGGAATAATACATTTTAAAAAATCCCGAAAACAACCAAGTTGCATGCCAATCTTATGAAACATTTTAATATGCTGCTTGTTTTTCTCTTCTCTTGAGGAGAATGTTTCTGGCCGTGAAAATAATTATAAAGCACAGTAATTTACAGCCAGGAATCTGTACATGTGTAGAAGTATATTTATCTCGTAAATGATGATTACAAATTGTCTATCTATCAAAAGCGATCTATTACTTGGTATGTTTATCTATCTATCATGTGAATTTATATCTGACTTAATTAAATATTTTTTTTCAGTCAACTGATTTAATATTGTTGACACTTACATCACACATTTAAAGAGATGTAGCTGTACATAATGCCCTGATTATAAATCCTTATCAGGAATTTCATGAGCTAAAGTGACAGTTAACCTAAATGTTGCTTATACTGTGAATGTAGAGAATGATTTTGACCTTCATCACTGTAAAAAGTTAAAAGAGTTAAACTGGCTGATGCTTGCCTCCAGGTGCGCTCTCCACCTAGCTTGCTTAATGCATAACCACTTCTCTGGAACGCTACCCCCCTACCTGAGCGGCATGCTCATTCTTACTCCCTGCACATCCTACAATCTCAGATCCTGCACCAACCGTTCACTATTGACCCCTCACTTCAAAAAGGAAGCAGTTCGAGGTGTGTTCTCTTTCAGAGCTCCTTCCTGTTTCTGCCAAATCCTCATCTAGTCTAAAATCCCTGTGTCTCCTAAATCCTCAAAACAGATTGTACCTGTTATTAGTTTTTAAAACTCCTTCGTATACAGTACATGTTGTTCCTTTTTTGTATCAATAATGATTTACCCTGTATGTTCTCCTTCCAACTTGTTTAAATATAACTTGTTCAAAGGAGGGAATACAGCGCTGATATTGAAAAGTAAGTATAAATATAGTTAAATAAATAAATATATATATATAAACCCTTTGAAGCAAATGTCTATGAATCAGGGAAAGATGAAATAAGAACAACAAAAAGTGTTGTCTTATCCTAGAAGTGAGTGCTCAAAAAATGTGGTATGTTTCCTTTAAGTGAATAAAAAACAAACAAAGTTAAATAATCTGAGAACTGTGGAAATTGAACAAAATAAAGAGAAAGTGCACAGCGCTCAAAAATAATAAAATGGGGAGACTGTAGATAATACACAGTCACATAGGATATTAGCAAATATAAATATATATTTAATATCCAATAAAGTGATATACAATAATCACACAATATAAAGAATCTAAGCAAAAATAAATAGGGATGGAAAAAATCACTAGACTGAAGTCATAGTTCCCCTAAAGGAAATACATAGGAGTCAATGTATTAAACTCAATTACACTGCTCGTTGCCTAGAGGTTAAAACACTCGTCACCTAGACATCTAGGTTCCCGTGTGGGTGATCACACACATGATCAATCTATTTACTGTTGTGCTCGAGATTTGTTTTTTGACAGAATGAGAGGGAGTGTTTTCCCCCCTCCTTCATGCTTTATAGCCAATCGTTGAGCTGGGGGCGTGTTTCCTTGGGCGTTTCTCTTGCGTGACTCCGTTTTAGCTGCCTGCTACGCCAGCTGTGTGGTCAGCTGTTTCGGAGTTTCGTTTGAAATTCATCCACTACAACTACCCCCACCTCTATCTGACTTCACCCAGATGATTAAGATCAGGTTTTTTAATCCGTTTTTGTGGGGGTTTTCTTCCCTTTAAAAGGAGTCATTTCACACACAGCCTTTATGCAGACTTCTGGAGGAGATGCTCTCTTCTTGAGAAAGGTCTATCCGAAACACGTTGCACTTTATTTTTATCCACATAATCCCCGGCCGGGTTTTGTTGTGTCTGTCATAAGGTATATATATATTTTGTTGGATTTTATTTTACCAATTTGTGTTTTTATATACTCTGTCTTATTGAGTTTAATACATTGGCTCCTCTGTTTTTCCTATAGGAAACTAAGACTTCAGTCTAGTGATTATTTCCATCCCTATTTATTTTTTCTTACATTCTTTATATTGTGTATAAATAGAATAGGGGAATGGCAGGGGTAGGGGGGTGGAGGCACATATATTCA
The DNA here is from genome assembly GCA_036172795.1 of Pelodytes ibericus. Taxonomy (NCBI): domain Eukaryota; kingdom Metazoa; phylum Chordata; class Amphibia; order Anura; family Pelodytidae; genus Pelodytes; species Pelodytes ibericus. The sequence continues at coordinate 83,994,058 of CM069861.1, read as the reverse complement.
CATATCAATTCCATAGCACAATACATTATCAAATCTATAAACAACCCTTGCCGAGGGTAGGGTAGTTACCAGGACCACAAATGTGATGTAGTAAGTCTGAGGCTGGGGTGAATTGGGGTGCAGTGTCCCATATAACAGCCCTAATTTGCATCCAGATGTCCATCTCCAACATTCCTCTGGGATGTCTGGGTTTATCCTATGCAGTAGGGCTGGAGTTTTGTACCATTGGTGAGCACTTTGTACGCATTCTCCTGAACGACTGTGTAGGATGAACATTTTGTCCCATTGTTTGTCGTCGATTGTCATGTTCATGGCCGTTTCCCAGTTGGTGGTGAAGTTAGGTTATGGGGAGTCTAATTGTTGGAGTAATTCCCTGTACAGTGTGGAAACCCAACTACATAAAATATATTTGCATTTTTTTGTACATGCCCCTCATAAGGCCATATTTATCAAGACAAAATAGGTGGTATTTCAGGAAAACGTTCTAAAATAGTAGTAGTAACCATGGAAACCAATGGCAAGTTATGGCAGTTTGCTCCAAATTTAGCACGTTTTAAAAAAAATAACACCTGTTTTGTCTTGAGAAATTTGGCCCATCGTGTCAAATACTTCCTCTGTTATTTGTTCTGCTTCTAAAGTGGACTTTTTGTGGTTATACATATCCTTTCAAACAGAGTGGAGCTTGCATTATAATTTTTAAGAAACATTATATAACTTTTGTGATCGATGAACTTGTCTGCATAATTTGTTTACCAAGCCATGAGGTGATGTCATAAACAGGAGAGACCACAGACTCATCAAAACACAATGTATATATATAATTTTTCTTTATTTCCCTTAAACTAATTGAAGATCCCCATCGAAATCATATAAAGTTACTTTAAAGATTAAAAGGTCAGGTTTGATACATTTTGTTCTACTTTAGCATGCCTATTTTTCAATATATGTTCTGAAGACCTCTAAAGATTAGAGTGGCTATACAAGGATTAAATAAAAAAATAAAAAAAGTTGCTGCCAAGTGCTGAAATATTAAACTTGCCTTACAAGTGCTGTTATAATAACAGTTCACATGCTGACTGATTAGGGTAAGTCTTAGGATCATTAGGAATTAGGGAACTCTTAGGATCATTGTACAATGGCTGAAGGATGAGTTCAAAAGCAATTTACAATGTTTTACCTTTTTGCACAAGAGAATATCTAAATATTACTAAGAATCTTCTTTTGCATATTTAAGATATGCATGAAACTAAGATTGATGGTCAATCTCCGGGAGAAATCCTGCAGAAGGTAGGTTTTCAGGATTAAAACTAAAACAAAGACATAAACATCCTTTCTGCCCACAGGATGTTCTATGCCATTCTAAGTGACAGGACACGTACGTACATATATATATATATATATATATATATATATATATATATATATATATATATATATATATATATCATTCCAACAGAGGTGCACTCAGCTTTGCCAATACAACAAAATGACTTTACCTGGGTGCCGTGTTGCCAATACATATGTGTCCAAAAGAAAAAGCCAATAACCACGCACTCACAGGACTGGAAAAAAAAGGGTCTTGATAATGATTCTTAAGGGAAGCGAAACGTTGATTATGATGCTTTGTGGCACTATTATTTGAATACATAAACATAATTTTTTTTTTTTCCCCAGTCCGGTGACTGTGTGGTTATTGGCTTATGCATTTTCTTTTGGACACACACACGTGTATATATATATATATATATAGATATATTCACACACATACATACATACATAATGCACATATATGTGCACATGTGTATTCATTTTTTTAAGTATGTGATTGGTCCATGTATCCAATCATAGGGAGGTTGGGTGTTTCAATTGGCTAATTTGGCTAAGGAGTGCTACGAGGGTCAGCTGCAATACACAAGGCAAGTATTGATATATTGTTATTGTGTTGTATATTTCACTGAATTTTATATTTCACTTGATGGTGACAAGTATTGATTGTTTCAATTCATTTAACTTCAGTAGTGGATTACAAATTCATGTCAGGCATTTCAGAGTCACATATCTGAAAATATTTCATTTTTAAAAATAATCCACAGAGAATTATTGAATCTCATATATGTATCAATAAAAGCATTAAGCACTATCATTATGTATTCATCAGAGTTACCCTGATTTTGCAGATGGGAGATTTAGATGCATAGCTTTCTCATGTTCATGTTACTGGGTAATGATAGAACGAATCTCATTATTATTTTTTCCACTGCATGTTTAGCACAGCTCATCAGTGTTTAGTAGAGTGTGTATGATGACTTGTAATTAGTTGAATTAATCAACTTTTGAATTTGTGTAGATTTAAACTTGCTCACTGCAAAATTGTCTACATCCACACAAATTAAAGGCAAGCAATCATATATAAAGGATAAGGGATAAATAAAATAAAGGCTCTTATAGAATTTTTCAAACATCTATTTATAGCTATAAGATGGCAACCCATCATACAAATAAGATGAAACTTAATTTGGATTGAATACGATTAAACTTTTTTCTGCTTAAATTGTGTATAGGCCAATATATTCCCACTGTGTATATGTAATCCCATAATTGTAGATACATCATACTAAGTTACAGGTCCATTCATGCTTGTATTAAAGGGACTGTATTAATATACCCTGAACATTGGCAATACACTTGCTAACTTTATGGCTAGCAAATTAATTGTTTAGAAGTTATATTTATATAACATATACTTACCTATGTTTGGTCCCAGTCCTCCTGCAGCATGTGTAGGAAGGAAGTCTACCTGCATACCCACACACCACCCACTTTCTTTGGTCCCTTGCCACAATAGGACCTACAAAGTTTAATTATATTTTTTATATCACAAAATCACCTAAACTATATGTTTGGTAGTCACAAGGCTAGTAACTTTATAGTTTTTGTAACAAGCATATTCATTTGTGAGTCATGTCATGCAGCGTTATGTAACATTAAATTGGTCAAAACAAATTACCAATAGACATGTATTGAAACACCTATAGTCACAGTGGTGTATCTTGGTTTTGTCATGCCCCAGGAAGAGAAAATTTGGGCACCCCCCTACCCACGATGCACACCCAAGACATGACCCATAACCCACGTTGCACACCAAGGACATGCCCCATCACCCCATTTACATGCCTCCATCACCCCATTACATACACATTGCCAATATTATTTGCCATTAATATTCCCCAACCAATTTGCCCAATAATATGCCAGTATCATTTGCCATTAATATACCCCAACCAATTTGCCCAACAATATGCCAGTGTTATTTGCCATTAATATGCCCCAGCCAATTTGCTCACTAATATGCCAGTGTTATTTGCCATTTAATATGCCCCTGCTAATTTGCCCAATAATCTGCCAGTGTCATTTGCCATTTAATATGCCCCAGCCAATTTTCCCAATAATATGCCAGTGTTATCTGGTATTAATATGCCCCAGTAAATTTGCCCAAAAATATGCCAGTGTTGCCATTAATATGCCCCAGCCAATTCCCAATGAATCCCTCCATCTCTCCCAATGCATCCCCCCAGCACTTACCTTTTTCCCTAGTGGATAGTGGCAGGCAGCATGGAGTCCTCCATGCTGCCTGTTCGGCTCCCTGACCCGGCTCGCGTATGACGTCAGCGCACCGGTCACGTGACCTGTTGGCACTTCCGTGTCACCCTGCTCGGGGAGCCGAACAGGCAGCACGGAGGTTTCTCTGTGCTGCTTGTTCGGCTCCCCGTGCATCCGGCTGGCAGAGCGATGGTGAGGGGGGATCTTCTGATCTCCTCTCAACTCCGTCTTTGCCAGCAAGTGCGTTTTTTTTAAAGGGGCGGCTTTTTTTTTTACCGCCTAGGATGACTCGCGGTAAATACAGCACTGTATAGTCATTAGCAATTTGAAATAACTGCTCCTTAGGTTTCTTTTGTAAAAAATATATCAATTCTTCTCTGAACAGGAAAAGGAAATTGTTTGATTTAAAAATAGCAATTGTGTTCTCTACCCCGAAGGAGAACAGCCTGTGTGAGGAATAAGTAGATGATGCTAGCATCAGGTAGAAATTCAAAGTATCTCAAATCCTTTCCAGAAATGTGCCTGTGATCCTGACACAAATTACCTAAATATGGGAGTGACAGGAAAGTCATTTATTGTATTTAGCAATTAAATTGCCATATGTTTTGCAAAAATAATTTGTTTTAAAAATTATATAATTTCACAATCATATTTAGTAATAACATTTAAAATAAGATAATTCTTATGTAAGATACTTGGTATTTATAATCCAACTACTTTTTTTTTTAATATAAATTCAATATGTATTTAATGCAAATCATTTGTGTACTAAATACCTGGTATAGTATATCTTCCTTTATAGAAATTGTGTTCCTACATATTGTAAATGATTTGTAGCTTCAAATACAATAAACGTGTGCATTAATATTTTGTAAATAATTCATTCAGAAGTTTTTTTTAAAATGAAACAAAGAAATATATATATATATATATATATATATATATATATATATATATATATATATATATAAAAGTATACATGCCTTTTCATCCTTCCTTGTAAGCCTAGTGAATACATTTGTCTAAAATTTGGCAGGGATGTGGACTTTTGGAAGGCAGTATGGACTTTAAATGTTTCATAATTATCAGCAAGCATAAAGGCAGAAAATGAACGTCCAAAGAACATGTGCTTATTGAACAGAAAGTTCAATTGTTGTAAAGTGTATAAAGTATATTATACAAAATACACATAAGTGCAAAAGAACAACTGAGCACCTGAAACAATATGATATAACAAGTTTTACTTCCCTAGCAGAACACAGCCTCCCAACAGGACACGCCTCTCAAGTGTCAAAATGCATCTAAATACAGATTAAACAAGGGATGGCCCAGAATTCTAAAATATAATGAAATTCTTCAAGAAGACATCCATCTGGTGATATTCTTTGTCTGCTATTGATTCACGTTTGTGAGAGAACCATTATCACACAACACTTTTTATTCAATGTACTAGACTTTTTGCAATATTTTGTTGCATTTCCATTATACTTTAGATTTCTGGGCCATCCCATTTTATCTGAATTTTACTATATAGGATATTACCTGGTAAAATAGTTGAAAGGTATCTAAGATCATGTTTGGTCAAGGTTGACCTGAAAAAGGGAGCAGTTTTGGAGCCCTGATCATATCTACTAGGAGCATATTGAAATGCAATGTATAAGTTGTTTTCTGTCTTTGTTTTAGGGATGTGGATAATGGTGTTTATTCTGCTTCCATTATAAAATGACACTGTAAAAACAAAAAATTACTATTATTTGACTACAATGTCCTTAAAATAATTACATGCAGGCAAGATAGGCCATTAATTATATTTAAAGTGCTGTAATTCTCTAGTTTGCGAAACCGCTGCAGGTATACTTGATAAGTACAATGTTCACGCATCTTATTTACAAAACAGTTATTATATTGTCTGTAGAAATGGGATTATATGGGATTAATCTCAATTAATCACAAAATAAGCTGACTAGCCATTTCCACTCTGAAATATTCACACCACGGCAAGGTGCTAAAAAAAACTGACAAGCATGTTTCTTTAACTACTAAGAATGTACTCATTTGGAATGCAATATGCTGTAATTAAACCAAAATTCATTAAAACATAAAATATGTACACATTTAGCAAATTGCAAATGGGTTACATTTAAGCTACTTTAGAACAGTTTAGTGTGTACACTAGTAATAGCCTTTCAATATCGCAGATTAGTTCTGCATCAAATTGTTTGTTGTTCTCAATTTATAAAGTGTTTGGCGAACAGGCCTGCTTGGGCCCGATATGCATTTAAACTGCCCAGTTTCATTTTACAAAGTTTATTTTCTTTTAAGTGAAATTAATGCATGGTTTCACAAACAGTTACTGTATGTGCTTAAACCAAATTGGAAAATAATTTATATTTATAGCCAGAATTCATTTTTCTACAATATATGTAAATATGTGACACATCACTTATTTAACAACCTTTGGGGGAGGTGGACATCATCAGTGGAACTATCTTGTAAAGTAATAAAAAGATAGCAATTGTTTAATTTGTTCTTCTTATCTCCTAAAAAAATATATAACATGTAACCGAGTTTGTGCTGTTGCTAGAGCAACAGGTTTTCCTATCTTTCCAAGATCTTCCTGAAATAGCTTGAGTTCATTGGAGAAATTTGGATTTCCTAATAATAGCTAATGGCAGCTACTTATTAGCTGCAGTTGAACTCTACTTACTCCAAATGGTAACCAGATTCCTCTTTGGATCAACAAGCACTAAATAAATAATAATGCCCATACTAACATAAATAGTCCTCTATGTTATGCTTCATAAAAAGTGTACAGGCCCCTTTTAAGGCATCTAATGTACTTGATAACACCACTTGCTCAAGCAGTGAATCCCATACCATTATTTTCCTTACTGTAAAGAATGCCTTCTGTTGTCACAGACTAAATCTCCTTTCTTCAAGTCTTAGCGGATGACCTCTTGTACTTTGTCCTGTTCTGTTAATGATCAGGTCTTGAGAGAGTCCTTTTTATGGGCCCTGCACAATTATATATGACAATGCCAAAGTTTTGAAACATGATGCTTCCCTTTCCCATTTCCATTCAGACTCTGATCACTATTCTATCACTGTTTCCCCTTCTCTTCCTTGTGTTGCCTTAATGTCATTGTCCCCCATGTGCTCCCTCTGTTTACCTCCATGTATGATGATGGTGACAATAGCACTCAAGTCAGGTCAAGTGGCACCCGTGCCATTGGTTCACCATCACTTCTCTAGCATGCACAAATTTAACTATTCTAGAGTTTCTTCATAACTAAAACTTCCCATTCCTCTTATTAGTTTTGTAGCCCACCTATGCACTTTCTCTAGTTCCATAATGTCTTTTTTAAGGCATACAGTACTGAACTGCCTATTCCATGTGGGGTCTTACCATCGACCTGTAAAAAGGCAGAATTATAACTTCCATCCATGAGTCATTACCCCTTTTAATAAATGACAATATCTTATTTGCTTTTGGAGCCGCCAGCTGGCACTGTGCACTACTGCTAAGTTTATGGTAACCTATTACTCCCAAGTCTTTCAACAAGGAAACACCATTTAAACAATGTGTTACATTTGTATTATTATTCTCAAAATGCATACATTTGTCTATATTGACTCTCATTTGTTATCTGTCTGCTCAGTTACTCAGTTTGTGCAAATCATTTTGTAATGAAGAAATATCTAATTCAGACTGTATTACCCTACTTAATTTTGTGTGATCTGCACACAGTGAGACATGACTTCCTTTGCCCACTGGGCGATCATTAATAAACACATTATAAAGAAGAGGACCCAGGACAAATCCCTGAACTACTCCACTACTCTAGTCAACAACACCATTGGATGTATTAAATCAATTTTATTTTTTTCTTCTCCTTAATGTTATTTAACTGTTGTTTACACATTCAGTAGTAAGTCTGTGTTGCAACATGGTGTATTGATTGCTTTTACAAGGCCATCGTTAATCTTGCTCTGCACCTAGCAACAGCAACCAGTTAAGGAACTTAGAGCTTAATAAAAAGCAATAATATAACTGAATTGAAAGATAAAACAAGCACTGTAAACAAAGTCAATGCTACCTTAGTGGTGCTCTGTGCAACATATGCCGGTTCTGGGGTGCTGTCCAAACCATTGTTTTTGCATATTTATGATGCCTGACCAGCTTTTGGGCGTGCACTCCACCCACTCACAGGTGCTCTGTATATGGTGTCCAGTGAGATTTGTATAAATTCTAGTTCAAGACAGATTGTCATTCCAAGTAAGTAGCTAAAGATAGGACTCACCAAGTTTGGAGTACTTTGGCGTAGTGGTGGGCTAAGCAAAATATGGCCATATATTGTGACTAAATCTCCAATATTTTTTCATCCAAGCTAGGTGCTTTTAAAAATATTTAAAAATTATTAAAAATGTTTAAAATTATTAAGATCATATGTTGTATGGGTGCACACTGCATTTATTGCCTTTAATGCTACATACCGAACCATTCCAATTAGAATTTGACCTACCTTATTTCATGAATATTATTATTATTTGATAATTTTACAGTGCATGTATTAAAATTTGAATATATATTCTAAATATGTTTCATTTACTCACATATTTTAGGTTTGCAGCTTCTACTGAACCTCCCACTCAGGTCTCAGCATTTGTCTGGAACCAGGGAGTTAAAAAGTGACATTTTAAAGTGTTTTAAACGTTAAAAAAAAGATTCCCAAATAATAATAATTATACTTGCATTGTATGTATTAATACATTGCACAGAAACCTTGCAAAACACGCATCTGCATTTTCTGATTGGTCTGACAATACTGACTTTACACTTGAAGGAACGTGTTTTGCTGGATGCATAACTTTTACCTGATACTGTGAATGTATGTTTCCAGTAGGAAACATTAATTTAGTCAAGAAACTATCTTGATTTACACATATGAATCATACATTTTGCAGGACAGCATGTAAAAGTTGTATGTGTCAATTAACAAAAATGGTCGAGAATACACATGTTCATGGAAGTGACAAACAGGGCGTTATTTGGCAGTGACACATACCAAAATCTGTGAATTCATGTCTGAAGTACAATGTTTGTGAAGAAAACACACAAACAATTACTACCGGTTGGGCAGACTAGATAGACTGAATGGTTCTTATCTGCAGACACATTCTATGTTTCTATGTTACCGAAAAGTTTGACAAAGGCTGGTGGTAGATTTAGTGCATGGAAAGTGTTAAACCAATATATGGTGTGATGGGGGTAAAATACATTGGCTGGCTTAAAAAATGTTCCAAGTGGGACATGGGCCCATCTTGTCTAAAAGTTAAAATCCCAAGTTGGAAAACTGAAAACCACACCTTCCAGATGTGGCCTTTTAGTCCACAAAGAAGCCGACAAACCTCTATTTGGGTGGTATCCCTGTACTCAGGAGATGTTGCTGAACATATATTGGGGTGCTGTTTGGCAGTGACATACCAAACCTGTGAATTCATGTCTGAAGTACAATGTGTGTGAAAAAAAACACACAAACAATTACTACCCAGAGGTTTGCAAAAGGCTGGTGGTATAATAAGTGCATGGAAAGTGTTGAAATACCACCATTTTAAATACTATGGGGTGTAACATTTTCAGTACATTTATATCTGAATTGTAATCTGTGTGAAAAAAAATCACTTAAAATGTTTTACCTCAACAAACTTTGGCAAAGATTGGTTGTAAAATCTGTTTTCACTCTAAGTTACACACTCACTATCTTTGGTCACTCACCAGTTGATTTCAATCTCCTCCCACATTCCTCCATGTGTTTTACTGCTTTTAATAATTTTTTTCTTCTCTTTCAATCTGAATTTCATGGACCCACATACATTCTCACCATCCATTACGACGAGACCAGAGTGTTTAATTCTGAACACTGTTTTATTCTGAAAATATTTTTTTCTAATTTTATTTGTAACTCCCTTCTTATACTCTGTACCAAGTGCTACGTAAATTTGTTGGCACTATATAAATAAATGGTAATGTAATGTAATGTAATGTAAAATGACTGCATGAAAAGTGTTAACATACTGCAAACTGAATACCCTGGGTTGTCTACTTTTGAAACATGTGGGGGGTGATTCAAGGATTTGTGATAGATTCAGTGTTCCTATATAACTATTGCTAACTAAAAAAAAAAAAAAACTTTTGATATTGTGCTAATTATACTTATTGCCCTATAACTTGCCAAAAAATTAAAGACACAGGGCATTTCTAAATAGTAGTGTCTATTTTGCAGGTTTTTTCATTAGCTTTTGTAGATGAGTGAAAGATTTTTCAGATAAAAGTTAGAAAGTAATTGTTTTTCACCATATTTTGTAATTTTTTTTTATAGTACATTATATGATATGATTAAAATAATGGTATTTAAAGAAAGTCCTTCTTGTTCGAATAAAATCAATATATAATTGTGTGGGTTCAGCAAACACAAAGAATTACAACTCAACACAAACAGCACAGAAATGTTAAAATAACCATTGTCCGGAATGACCTAAATGTTTCAAAGGGTCGGTCCTTAAGAGGTTATTAGCAAGGAAACATAAGCAATTCAAGAGGGTTGCATAAGCAGAAGCGTTGACACTTAACTTCTTAAGCTCCACCCTCGATCGTCATGCTTTGCTGAGGCAAATGTTTGGAGGTATGCATCCTTCTTCTTGATATAAGTGGTACAATGCTAAAATATTTTGAACACCTCTTTTAAAATAATAATAAAAAGTTTAAGAATGTACAATAACATTTCTTTTCTAGCAGAGAAGAATAGTGGGAGTCTGGGGCCTTTCATCTCCTAAATAAATTATTTGTTTTCAATAGTATTATTATCATTACTGATAATTGGATAAGTTGTAGTGAGAACACAAAGAAGATGGAAAGGATCCAATAAAGATGATTTTGGAATGGACAGCCCAAATTCAGAAAGTCTACAGCTTTGTTGTACAGTTCAATAAATCATGTAACTGGAAGCCATTCATCATCAGTGCTGCCACCAAAACAGAACAGTGCTCATTTTGTTATTATCTGCACAATGACCTATATCCTATCTTGAAACACAGCCCAGAAAGCAATATTGCTTTGCTCAATTTCTAAGGCTATGAGTCTTTTTAATATGTGCCACAGAAATGTTAAAAGATAGTTATGCATTAAATGGACTCATACAGAAATAGTGCCAAACAGCGGCGCTATTTCCACAGATACCAATATATAATGCCAATGTTCAACATATGTTGAGAATTAGCACAACAGGCAGTGGTCTGACACTTCTAAGTTTCCTACGATTCCTGAGAGCCAGTGCAACCAACATATAAAGAAACAAGTCCTGAAAAGTGGTGGAGAAACAACGTGTTGCACATGTTGCAACATAAAAAAAAAGTTATAATCACTGTTATGCAATCTAAGGAATAAAAAACAATACCATAATGCATTTGAAAGATGTAACATCCAATGTAAACAAAGTCAGTGGTACTAAACCTGTTCCTGCAATTGAACTTATATCTACTTTGCTGACCAATTGGACCTATCTACATGTCCGAAAATAATGAACCACAGGTGCGCTTGTGCTAGAAGAAGATTTTGTCTCCAAACTAGGCAGTCTTCGGGAGCCTGCCCAGTGCTCTTCATACATATTTATGTCTATATTTATTTATTTTACCAAAAAAAATTTTTTTTAATTATTATTATTTTCTCTGGGAAATTAAGCTATTTTTTTAAAGTCTAGCCTTTAATTCCCTTTAGGAAATAATTGGGATTTCAGGTTTAGCCTTTCTCTTAATAAAATTGCTTGGGTATTCTAGGCTATCCTTCTTACCTGATCAACTTGACTGAATTTCGGGGGTAATTTTGCTGATCCCAGAATGTCCCAATTTAAAAGGCCATTTGGATCACAAGAGTGACCCAAATTAGGGCACAATTTGAAGCTACCTGAATCAAGCCGATAGTGAGTCCAAAAGTTTTCACCATATCAATTTGATCACAATTTAACTATAAATGTCACAAAACAATTTGGAAAACAGAAGAGGAACATGTTTACACAAACCATACTGTTGCAGTATCATATCACAAAGTCTTCATTATTTATTTCATTTGGTGTTGCAAAAGTAGATACCTGTTACTGTATCAACTTTCAGTCTGAGAAAAGAGACTTGGAGATTACAATCATTGAAACAGGAATAAGTATGCTTGTTGTCTCACAGAAATGTATAAAGATCTACCATAAATCATGCAGTATATTCATCAAGGCAACTGAAAACATGCGAGAGACTCCATGTATGGGAAGACACAGTCTACATTTAAAATGAGTTTGATCTGGATGGTTATTGGCTTCCTCAGTTGATAAAGAACCATGCCTACTAATATTCAGACAAGTTGAAACCCATGAGAAGGTAAAGCCTGACAAGGTTGGCATTCCTATTAGATCTTTTTCTTCTATATAAATGGCACTCAGAAGTTCCCTTGTGTTAGTTGCTGTTGTGGCATTGTCTTCCCAACATAATAGGACCTTTCTGCTATTCAACAGCGCCAAATATGATCCCACGCTACAGAACCTATAGAAGAAGTAACAAGGTCAAGCAGGTTGCGGGCCTACCTACTTTGAATAAAGTTGCAAGGATGACAATCATGTTAACGTAATCTAAAACCATTTGCCCATCAGGTAATACAGAGAAAACAAGCCTGATATCGCAGTTGGTCATTCTAGATTTAAATGACAGTAAACTTTTCACAGGTAAAACAAGCTCTTTTTCAAAGTGTTTTCATATACAACACTTGTTCAGAAGAAAATAACATTATGTAAACTAAACTTACAGCACCCCTGATTATACTTTGATTACATCTCCATTGAAGTGAACTAATCAATGACTTAAGAAGAACACATTTGCATTTGTCATCTCAACGCCAGCTTTAAAATAGTTCTTACAATTAGTAAGCAAGGCTCAAACACAATTAGTTTACAGTTTACTTGTCATGCTACAGAGTCATTTTGTGGAGAAGAGCCTTATCGTTTTGCAATTACACAAATGTGTTTGTATTTGCAAGTCTAATTGTGATGCTAAAACAATTACTAGATTCTTGCATTACCTGCTTTAAGTGCTGTTACTCCTACAGTTTTCTAACTACACAAAATATCTACTCGACATACATGCCCACAAAATATTAGGACCCCTTATAACCTAGTTAAACATTGGAATAGTGGCTAACCTTTCTAACTGAACCCATGTTTTCATTAAAAAATGTTTTGAAGGAATGTGTATATATATATTTTTTAACAGATTTTATGCTTTTAACTGATTATATGTCTTTGTATGTCATGTGTACTATATTGATACTGACAATGATATGTATATTGGATTCACAGATTTAAAATGGTTACCCAAAGCTAGGATATTCCAATATGGAGTGATTTGTTAGTCTAATGCCTAGTGGTTGTGAGACTTTAACAAAAAAAACAAAGGACTGCTATTTTGAGGAACCAAATATTTAGAGAAAATTTTTATTTTTTAATACAATTTGTGATTCTTCTTTTGGTTTGTATAGTGTAATGTGTCTTAATTTATAGGTATTTTATACAAGTTACATGTTTTAGTTAGAGGGAGACACCAACATTGCTCATGGTGGATATTTGTGGGACTATTTGACAATTTAATGATGCTCAATTGTCTTCCCAGTATGTGCCACAGACACTGGTACCTTTGAACAGGCATTTGGCCTATGTCTGGTTTTTATTCCAACACTATTTTCCAGCATGTGGACTAAACTTTTTACTGTTTGTATTACATTAAACACCCACCATCCTCTGCCAACTTGACTGATGTAGGCCAAAAAGAGGGGAGGGAGTGAGACAGGACATATGAAAGACTTGTAGCAGTTTATACTTTGACTGAAACACAACCATAGAAAGAAAATGGTGTTAGCTATTTCTTCTAAATAATAAAAACACTCCATTGTTTTTCACATACCTTCAGCCTTCTTGGTACTTATACTCAGAAATGCACTGCTGCCCACCTGAAAAGCATTTACACAGAGCTTTTCTAATTGGGAACAATGGGGGAAGCACTGTGTATGTATGCGATATGAGCAAGCCATACACAGTTTTTCCACCATTGGAAATTTGCTGTCTGTGCAGGCATGCTTCCCACATCCATTCACTGTGCATTATGGGCTCCCATAGAAATACTTGGGAATGTCATTGTAATCTTCTATATAAGAATTTGCTATGAAGCTTGAAGGTGGGGAAGTTAGCATACAATCCTGTCCAGCATAATAGATTATAAACACTTACTTAGGTATTAATAACTTTATTGCCATTTAGAACATTCAGGACAATTATTTTTTGTTTTTGTTTTGTTCTTCATTTGGTACACAAATCATTTTAGACCTTTACCTATGCTTTAGTTCCATAAAAGTGGGCTGGGCAAACTCCTCCAGCTCTGAGGACGCCCATTTAAGGGTAAAACTTGTTAGCTGAGCTTGGCACTGTCTATCTGGGGTCTGAGAAATCTTCTATTGCCTGCAGATTTTGTTGTGGATCGATTTCATGTTTACCAGTGTAAGATATTTTGTACTTCTTATTAAATTTGTGTTATGCTTACCCTAATATCCTCTTATTTGTTTGGAGATTATTAGGTATTATATCAATGAGGATATGAAAACTGCATCTTATTCTGTATGACCAATATGTTAGTCCTTTTTTCATAATTTCATCTGTCACATTGCAATATATTTTGCTAATCTGCACTTTATACAGTAGATCTGTCTGCCATATTGCAATATATTTTGCTACTTTGCACCTTGTACAGCACTTTAGCACAAATACTGTAAAATGTCAGAAAAAAACATTTGTCAAAATCCTCATTCTCACTGACAAACTTTGAGCTTGTGTCAGAAATAGAGAGGAGAGATATACTGTGTGCAGTGCTGTATTTACCGCGAGGCATCCTAGGCGGATGCCTATGGCGGCAAATTTTGGGGGGCGGCAGCGCCCCCCAGCACTGGAAAAAAAAAATTAAAAAAAAAAAAAAAATCCGGCCCTTTAAAAAAAAAAAAAACCCCACCGCGCTTGCAGGCAGAGACGGAGGTGAGAGGGGATCGGAAGATCCCCCCTCACCATTGCTCTGCCTGCCAGGCTGCACGGGGAGCCGAACAGGCAGCACAGAGAAACCTCCGTGCTGCCTGTTCGGCTCCCCGTGCAGTGTGCCTACACGGAAGTGCCGACAGTCACGTGACGGGCGCGCTGACGTCATACGCGCGCCCGGTCACGTGACCTGTCGGCACAATCGCCGGGAAGCCGAACAGGCAGCATGGAGGGACCATGCTGCCTGCCTGCCAGGGAAAGGTAAGTGCTGATGGGAGACTGTGTGTGTGTGTGTGTGTGTGTGTGTGTGAGTGTGATGGGAGTCAGAGTGTGTGACTGAGTGTGATGGGAGTCAGAGTGTGTGTGATGGGAGACAGTGTGTGATGGGAGTCAGAGTGTGTGTGATGGGAGTCAGAGTGTGTGACTGAGTGTGATGGGAGTCAGAGTGTGTGTGTAATGGGAGTCAGAGTGTGTGTGATGGGAGTCAGAGTGTGTGTGATGGGAGTTAGAGTGTGTGTGATGGGAGTCAGAGTGTGTGACTGAGTGTGATGGGAGACAGTGTGTGATGGGAGTCAGAGTGTGTGACTGAGTGTGATGGGAGTCAGAGTGTGTGTGTAATGGGAGTCAGAGTGTGTGTGTAATGGGAGTCAGAGTGTGTGTGATGGGAGGCAGTGTGTGTGTGTGTGTGTGTGTGTGTGTGTGTGTGTGTGTGATGGGAATCAGAGTGTGTGTGATGGGAGACAGTGTGTGACTGAGCGTGATGGGAATCAGAGTGTGTGTGATGGGAGACAGTGTGTGACTGAGTGTGATGGGAGTCAGAGTGTGTGTGATGGGAGACTGTGTGTGACTGAGTGTGATGGGAGTCAGAGTGTGTGTGATGGGAGACAGTGTGTGACTGAGTGTGATGGGAGTCAGAGTGTGTGTGATGGGAGACTGTGTGACTGAGTGTGATGGGAGTCAGAGAGTGTGATGGGAGACTGTGTGTGACTGAGTGTGATGGGAGTCAGAGTGTGTGTGATGGGAGACTGTGTGTGACTGAGTGTGATGGGAGTCAGAGTGTGTGTGATGGGAGACTGTGTGTGACTGAGTGTGATGGGAGTCAGAGTGTGTGTGATGGGAGACTGTGTGTGACTGAGTGTGATGGGAGTCAGAGTGTGTGTGATGGGAGACTGTGTGTGATGGGAGTCAGAGTGTGTGTGATGGGAGACTGTGTGTGACTGAGTGTGATGGGAGTCAGAGTGTGTGTGATGGGAGACTGTGTGTGACTGAGTGTGATGGGAGTCAGAGTGTGTGTGATGGGAGACTGTGTGTGACTGAGTGTGATGGGAGTCAGAGTGTGTGTGATAGGAGACAGTGTGTGTGACTGAGTGTGATGGGAGTCAGAGTGTGCGTGATGGGAGTAGGAGTGTGTGACTGAGTGTGATGGGAGTAGGAGTGTGTGACTGAGTGTGATGGGAGTGTGAGCTTGATGTGAGTCTGAATGATGGGGCATGTCTTAGGTGTGTAACGTGGGTGTGCAGCTTGGGTAGGGGGGTGCCCGGATTTTGTCTGCCTAGGGCAGCACAAAATCAAGATACACCACTGACTGTGTGACATAAAACACAAATCAGTGTTCATACAATACTGATTGCTATTTTGTGCATGTATTGAATGTGATCAGTATGATTGGATTTCACAGTGATCAAATTAATAAATGCAAAACATAATGGTTGATAGTGGTCTGCCTAACTGATAAGGCAACCAAGCTCAACTCACCTCATGCATCCCCCAAAATTTGCAGGAAGATGGTAATGGATCGTGATTAGCCCCCAGACTAATCAAAATCCTCATTGCAATGGCTGATACCCTTTTCTGGGTATTCCAGACTTGTCTCCATCAGAAGCACCCAATTTGCATAGGGTTAGAGTGTGTGATTGATGAGTGCTATTCTATTTATCTAATAACTTTGTTTTCTTATCTGTATTGTTATTTCTGAAATGGGATTATTTGTTTATTGATTTTATGTTTCTCATTTCTAATGCTCTAAAAGATTTAATTTTCTAATTTTCTTCAAAAAGATGCCACATTTATTTGCACAAAACAAAATACATGATGTGCCTTCACTTTGTCTAACCGATGGTGTGTTGGAAAAAGTTATACATAAAATGGCACTATAAATAGAATATTACATTTGCAATCTCGCACATCATTATATATTAATGATTCAGAAAAAAAAAATCAAGCATTAGACTCTTCGTGTGATGCAATTATTTTTATGAAAAGATAATCTGAAGGATAGTTTACATTTGTTTGCTTTATTTGCTAAAGTGATGTTTACATGATGTTGAGGGAAACAAACCCCAAAACAAATACATTGATAAATAAAACCACCAAAAAAAAAAATACAACACTCATCTTGTATCAACCATGTATTGTATTATATATATTCTCTGCACACAAAATTTGGTGAGATAAATTACAAATTCCCTACTACAGAATAATATTTATTAGCTGTCAATTCATGCTCAGTTGTTTTGTTGCACCTTTATTGGTATATAAGGAGTTGCGATTTATAGTGGAATGAATAACTGTAGTTCAGACACTGTTCTGTCATTTACAGTATGTCAGCATGAAATAAAATTCTACTGCTGCCTATAGAGACTAAGAAAATAAGGTAGCATGCTACAAACTACCTCTATAAAGGAATGAAAGGCAGCCAGGGGGCTGTAAACCTCTTTACACCAACATTTTAGAATGAGAGAGGAGAAGTGTAGTTCTTTATCAAGGGGAATAAGCGTAGGTAATTTTGAGGAAAAAAAAATATAACACAAAACCAGACAAGCTATCTGTCTATATACATGGTGTAATAAACACATGAAATGTGAGATTGATTTTTTAATAGATGTCCTAATAGAGTCCTAAAATATTGTGGTTTAGAATGAGCCTCATTCTATTAGGATATGATTATATTGGCCTTGTACATTTATATACGGTGAATCATTTTCTGTTTTCTTGTTACTAACCTTGTATAATTTCTTGAGTTATGAATGCGTAGGCCAAGCAATGCATTGAGGGCGTCCAGCTACTTTTTAAAAAGAAAGATCAATGTATAACTCAAGATCTATAGAAGCCACTGTAATTTACAGGTGCATAATTAAATACTCTAAGGTAACAACAGCGCCCAATTGTATAGTCAAATACGGTTAAGGAGAGCAAATGCATGATTTACTAAAATAATAGATGATTTTGGTGATTTATCTAATAAACTAATCATTTACTGTTTGTAGCATCTGAGATCTATTTCTGACAAAAGAACCACAAGTTCAGCGCATTGCTGTATTACCGCAATGGGGTCAACTGTAATCAGGGCTGCCACAAGGAATTTCAGGGCCCCTTACTGAACAAATTTTCTGGGCCCCCTACCCCCCCCCCGGACAATATCTCCCACTCACCCCACCTACCCTCACAAGCATGTTATACTTGTCTAGTGTAATATGGAGGGTGGTTGGGAGCAGATGGTCAATATGCCAGTAATATTTTGCCACTCAATATGCCAGTAATATTTTGCCACTCAATAAGTTAGTATTTTGCCCTCAATATGCCATTCTTTTGACATTTAATATGCCAGTATTTTGCCCCTCAATATGCCATTATTTTGCCATTTAATATGCCAGGATTTTGCCCCTCAATGTGCCATTCTTTCCCCAATTAATATGCCAGTATTTTCCCCCTCAATATGCCATTTAATATGCCAGTATTTTGCCCCTCAATGTGCCATTTAATATGCCAGTATTTTGCCCCTCAATATGCCATTTAATATGGCAGTATTTTGCCCCTTAATATGCCATTCTTTTGCCATTTAATATGCCAGTATTTTGCCCCTCAATATGTCATTTAATATTCCAGTATTTTGCCCCTCAATCATCCATTATTTTGCCAAGTAATATGCTAGTATTTTGCCCCTCAATATGCCAGTATTTTGCCCCTCAATGTGCTATTTAATATGCCAGTATTTCCCCCCTCAATATGCCAGGATTTTTCCCCTCAACGTGCCATTTAATATGCCAGTATTTCCCCCCTCAATATGCCATTTAATATGCCAGTATTTTGCCCCTCAATATGCCATTTAATATGCCAGTATTTTGCCCCTCAATATGTCATTCTTTTGCCAATCAATATGCCAGTATTTCCCCCCCTTAATATGCCATTTAATATGACAGTATTTTGCACTTCAATATGCCAGTATTTTGCCCCTCAATATGCCATTCTTTTGCCATTTAATATGCCAGTATTTTTCCCCTCAATATGGCAGGAATTTGCCAATTAATATGCCAGGATTTTGTCACTCAATATGCCAGGATTTCCCCCCTCAAAATGCCAGGAATTTGCCCCTCAAAATGCCAGGAATTTGCCAATTAATATGCCAGGATTTTGCCATTAAATATGCCAGGATTTTTCCCCTCAATATTGCAGGAATTTGCCAATTAATATGCCAAGATTTTGCCCCTCAATTTGCCAGGATTTAGCCCCTCAATATGCCAGGATTTAGCCACTCAATATGCCAGGATTTTGCCACTCAATATGCCAGGATTTTTCCCATCAATATGACAATTAATATGGCAGGAATTTGCCAATTAATACGCCAGGATTTTGCCCCTTAATATGCCAGGATTTTTCCCCTCAGTGTGCTTGCTATATACAACCCTCCTCCCACTTTCCCCAGTACTTACCTCCTTCCTGCTCTGTCTCCCGGTGCTCTGTTCTGCAGGTTCGCGGCTGTGAGGGAAGCGTTGTGCGCTCCCCTCCAGCTGCGTGGCTTTAATAAAGTTTGTTAAAAAAAAATGCAACCCAAGAATTTTTCTTTTAAACAAACTTTATTGAAGCCGCGCGGCTGGAGGGGAGCGCACAACGCTTCCCTCACAGCCGCGGACCGGCTTAGCAGAATTTTTTTTTTACCTGGCGTGACCCGGGCCCGCCAGTATCGCACGTCACCCCCTGATGGCAGGCCTGACTGTAAGGATTGTATGGGGTTCAGAATGCCCAACAGAAGATGGGGCAGGAGGTTACCAGTAGCAGCAACCTTTCCCTGAAGGTTGAGCCCCAGGTTTTTGTATTCACTGCCACAATAAGTACCAAAGCTGAGATGCAGAGGGAGCGGACTTACAGCGATGTAGTCTGAACAATAATCCAAGGTCGATACTGAAACGTTAATATAGATCAGAATAGGTATAGGATGTGCAATAAAAGTAAAGTAAATTTCACACCGAATTTAAGCATGAAATTAATTCAAATGTTTGGAGCATGGAGTATATGAAGGAAAAACACAGTTTGGTGGCCAAAATGTTTGAATAAAATTATACCAAAATTGAATTACTATCATATCAGTTAGAAGCTAAGGTTCTAAGTGCCGAGGTCCACATCTAGGCCAAGGGCATCCAGTGGGGCCTCAACGAAGCATCTCTAGAAAGTGTATATGTACAAATGCTTGTATGTGTCACAATTTAGCACAGCCATAATCATCCAGGTTATGGTTAAGCACACATGGAGCTCAGTAAGTACTGCTCGCGCAAAGTGATGATGTAGGGTAGTGCCAGCAGCAGTTACTGAGCTCCGTGTGTGTAATTTATACCACACCTGATAATATGCTTAAATGCTAGTATTAATGATTGTTGTCCAGCATTTTTACCACAGTTGAATATCAGGAAACTACTAAATTACTGGTAAAATCGCATCTAGAATATTTAGTGTAGTTTTGGACACAGTACAAAAAATTATATTTTTTAAATGGATTCAAAAATGATCTACAAGATTCATTAAAGAATGGAAGACATTTTCTCGGAAGGCTTTGCCAATAGGGAATGTTTTCTTTGGAGAAAATATGCCTTTGGGAGGATATGATTACCATTTATAAGTAAGTTAAAGGTCAATACAAAGACCACTGTTGGGGAAAGTTTCCAAACAACAGGCGGACATTGAGTATAATTGGAATAAAGGTGCTAACATCTTAAACACAAAAAAGATTTCTTATGGTTCGGTCAGTTACATTGTGGAATACATCTGTTGTTTTTGCAGATTCTATCAATATGTTCAAAACAACTGTTGCATGCCTTTCTGTGGTAAAACTCATACAGTGCTATCACCAGGGGCATAACTGGAAACCACAGGGAAAATTGCCATGCCCACCCTCAAACTTCATCAAACACATCACCAACAGTGCCATACACCCTCACTGTCCACAATATCAGCTTTGCCATATATCCTCACTTCTAAAATATCAGCTTTGTCATACACCCTCACTTCCACAATGTCAGCTTTTTCAATATCGACTTTCCCCCACATCACTTGTCAGTGCCAGCTTTGATCCAAACAGCTAGTCATTCCAAGCTTTGCCCTAGTTTATTGTCCAGCATTGCCTTTAAACAGCTTGCCAGTGCCACCCAGTTTGTCTGTGCCAGCTTGCGAGTGCCCTCCAGTTTGTCAGTACCAGTTTTGCACCAGTTCCCAACCAGTTTTTCAGTGCCAGCTTTTCCCCAAAAAGCCTTCATGTCCCTTCCAATCAGCGTGTCAGTTTTAGATTTGACCAAAACACTTTGCCAGTTCCAAATTTGTCCCCAAATAGCTTATCAGTGCCATTGTGGACCCCAAACAGGTTGTCAATGCTGTTTGGGGGCCCAAACAGTTTGTTAGTGACAGTTATGCCTCTAAATAGAGTGCCCAAACAACATACATGCAAGAGAGGAGGAAAGTTGGAGATGAGGAAAGCAGGAGAGCTGTGTCAAGACAGGAAGTGGGTGTGATGTAATCTCCTGCATACTGGATCAGTCAGGCATAGCACACAGGGAGAAAGGCGAGACAATGCATGAGTTGCCCGGCCCCCTTCAGTGACAAGCCTAGTTGAAGTAGTGACCACTGTGACCATGATTGTTACGTAAGTGAATCAACATGCCTGTGGAGTAAAGTAGGAGCTTTGTTTCCATTGAGATGATATTGGAAGTGTCTTTTCGACAGTTGTGGCGCAGAATTAAACTTAGAGTTGCCACCTTTTCCTTTCTTTTTTAAATACTGCCCATGCTATTGCCTCCAGAGATGACTTATTGGCATCAATCCATTTTTTTTTTATCTGCCTACTGGTAAATTCCCGTAGTAGTTGAACTTGATGGACCATATAGACTAAACCTATTTAAATATGTAAGTATTATGTTCTGCACTTCTATTGTTTGTGTTTATACACTCATTTAGTTCACTAAAATTGAAGAGAGACTACTTTTTGATAACATAATTCAGCGTGGCCGTTTCACCGCTGACAGTTCAGTGTGGCAGTTTGAGTGCTGAGCTGTCAGTGGTGAAAAGTAACATGGGCGTTTCACCGTGGCAATGTAAGCACTGACAGTTCAGTGCTGACCGGTCAGCGCTTACAATCAGTAATCAGTAACCCCCCATATAAATTAAAACCTCCCTAATAAATTACACCCCACCTAAAAGTTACCCCTCCCCAAACCCTAATTCTAACCCTCCCCAAACCCTAATACTAACCCTCCCCGAACCCTAATACTAACCCGCCGAGGCCTAATATCCCTAATGCTAACACTAACCCCCTAAGCCCTAGTAATAACCCCTAATACTAACCCCCAATCCCTAATACTAACCCCCAATCCCTAATACTAACCCTAATCCCTAATTCTACTACTAACACTAAGCCCTAATACTAATAATACTCAGCTTATACGCGATCCCGCGATGATCTGTCCCACAATGAACTCTCTGAGATGACGTCTCGCACGATAAACTGGCCATTGCGCGAGAGTTCGCGGTGAAACAGCTGCAATGAAGCAGCCGCGAAGAAGTGTCCCATCCCCCAAAATACTTTTATCCTCCCATTATTTATCTTTATGAAGATAACACTAACCTCTTGTAGAATTAGCATTATATTCATGAACATTTATTTTAAAAGTGATATCTTGCCTCTAAGCCAATATTCAGTTTAGAAAGCCTATTTCACCAAAAAAGAAGCAAGAGCTTTTCTCCAAAATAACATAAAAGCATGGCTGCATGCACTGATTAGATAGGCTTGCAGATGCTTAAAGATCAAACCAACATAGCCAGCAAAGAATAAGAGGAAGAAATGAAACTATTTTATCTTCCTAGACGTTTCAAATGTGTTTTCAGTGGCATGCCCTAGATATGTGATTTTAAATCTGTATGGTTCTCTTTTAACCTCCTGAAGCGCAAATAATGAAAAAGATGACAATGTTTTTTCAAGATAGTGTTTATATTTGACAAGTGACTAACGATGGTGGAAATGTTAAGCATTTTATTTAGAACGTAACTGTTAGGTCCTATACACATAATTTACATACATGAACTAAAGGCATGACTGGCATACATAGTTCCATGTTTAAGTGATGTACTACATTGTGGCCTGTATCAGATTAAAATATGGGTGCGATTTGCATAATAGTTTATAATGAACTTGAGCACATTTGACAGACTATCAATGGTCCATCATGATCAGTGATCAAGCAAGGTAAAAAGCAATTCAGAGTTATTTATCCATACCAGAGAAAACAATGTATACATGTTTACTGTGATCCACTTAGATTAGCTTTGGGATGATTTTCTCTGTTTTTTCTGAACTACAACAGTATAGTGTAACATATTTTAAAATGCCTCTGTCACTAGAAATACATCTTTACGTAAATCAATTCAAAATGATGTCCTCAACAAATTAATATTATTTTTGAATCAATCTATATGAAACATAGCTGTTTTTCAGTATGGGGTGGCCTTACTGAATTGAGAGTATTACCTAAAAAACATAAAGTTGCTAAGAGCCTGTTTGAACAATAACTACTCTGAACATAGGATGGAAAGAATGTACTGCTAGATGGTGCAGTATAGCTATACCCTGAGGAAAGTCAAAAGCTGGCAAGGGGGTGGAGTTAAATTTAGAATCCATCTTGTTGCTTATTTAAATAAGAATATATGAATGGAACCTTCTCCACCAAATAAGTAGAAAATGGATTTTGCAGTGTCCCTTTAATCCCCAGGAATATCATTTAATCAGTGAAGGTCTAACGGAAAAATAATTCTTCACTAACTATTGCCATTCAATATTCTGTGACTCCACTGCACACAAACATGGTGCTTTCTCCAATACTGCTGAATGCAAGAATTTTTCCATCTCAGCTACTTTGGCTTTAAGTTTGAAATGTTCTCTCTTTATTGAGTAGACCCTTTAGTGGATCACTAGTGGAAGAAATAAAGAAAGATCTGTACCATATTGGTTACAGATCATTTGAAATGTATGTGGGGTTTTTTTGAATGAAGGAAGTATTTTAAAGATTGAAGTGGCAGGAAGGAGAGATGATGTCACTAGGAGGACGGTTAAAACGTACAGGGCTATAACATGGATTAATACCAAGGGTATATCCCAGCCACTTATGATACAAGCTGGACAGTTTTTAGAGAATCATTTTCATAGGTAACTAATACTGTTGTTAACTTGATCATGCTTTCAGAATATACATAAAAAATACTTTTGTGGTATTGTTTACTGGTATTATATGGCCCATTCCTAGTGAAAAGTTAAAAGACAAATCCAATATAAATATCCTAGGTTTAATCAACAATGTATATCTCCTTTTAACACAGACTTCTCAAGCCATGTTAAACTGTAAACAACATTGTCACTTTTCTGCCTCATTGCATTTCATTACACACTACACAGAATAGGGAACCATTTTGCCCGTTGGGTGTCTCTCAGTTTTCTTTTCATGCTTAACGTAACAGATGGAAATACAAACAACATTATTAACTGTCACTGTGAATATTCAATTATTCGATAATTCGGAGGTTGAAGGTAAAGATCAGTACACATTATAGAAAGGTATGCTATTGTAGATTGTTAAAGTAGCATGAGATCTCATAGCTGATGTTGTAATATTGTAATATCTGAATTCATATATTATGATGCAAGATTTCCATAGGTGCAGTATATATATGGTGGGATGGCGCATAGGGTTAATGCATTAACTAATGAATCTGTTCAATTCTCAGAGTTACAGGTTTAATTCTTATTGGGGTTAAGTCAGTTCTTCATCCTTATGATGTAGATAAAATGAGTACCATTACATTGAGTTACAGTAAAATCTCCTGGATTTTGGGCCTATGACATCCCCAGTACTATTGATTAATAAAGAGTGAATATCTCAATGTGCCCTTCTGATTGAATACTTTACTGTTATTATTTATGTGTAAATTACATATAAATTCTTATAGGTAAATGAGATTATGAGATATGTTTCTGTGAAAAAGTGATCTCTATGTTAAGGAATTGCTCCAGGGCCAATAAAGAATTTATTTTATATACATTAAAAAGGTAGGTCAGTGGGGTGGTCTTTTAATGTACACTGTGATGTCTATTCACTGCTGGTACATTTACAAGGGGATATCAAAAACCAATCAATAGCTTAGCTGGAAAAAAAATCAGAACCTGCCTTTTGTGGAAGAGGCACTTCCAATATGTGGCTTCCATGAGTTGAGGGAAAAAAAGACCATGGAGACTGTTGACTGCAGATGAAGATTTCTTAGTGTGAGAGCTAGTACAGTGATTCTAACAATATAATATTTGCTTTTTAATGAAAAGAGTTAGATTTTCCTTTTCTCCAGTTTAATGTTTTTGAAGCTCTTCTTCTCTTTCTTGTTTATTTATTAATTTTGTGTTAGTATGTTCTGTTTTACTTTTTCTCTGATTCAGATTGTAAGCTTTCAAAGAGAGTTGAACCCAATAGAAATAAACAAACTAGGATAATACAAAATAAATAAATACACAAAAACAACTTTATAGCTGATTGGCTGAAAGGACCTTGAATCAGAGCTCCCAGTCCGAGACTTTACATTTGCCTGGATTGAGGCAAATGTAAAGTTCCATTGCAGGATCCTAGTTAGTGTCATGCATATAAATAAAGAACAGTGGTTTGATGCTAAGATAGCAATAATTTGTAGTTTACTAAAGAATTATTGATTCTATTTACATTATATCATAGGATTATAACTACATATATATCAAACAGGCATGTGGTTTGACACCAGAAACAACCCATCTCTGCTTTCCTACTGCTTTGGATTATAACTCCCATTATGCTCCTGGGTTTCAAAGAATTAGAGGAGCCATAGCCCACAGAGGAAGAATGCTAGAGTCTGTGTAGCATATTTCATAGGTAACGATGACTAATGCATTCTCTATTTTTAGTAATGCGGTTTAATAGATCTTTGGCAGTCTTGCTGAGCTGCTAATTTATGTAAGGTTTAGGGAAATCAGGAACACATTTATAAAACTGGGGCAAAGTTCTAAAAGTGGAGCAGTCACCATAGAAACAAAGGGAACGGTCTTATTGTCTAGATCACTTTTATTACTTTGCACCAGAATTGAGCTGTATATAAATGAACCCTATTGTTCGTAATGCCATAAAAACACTTAAATATGGACAAGAACATGCTGGCTTGCAGCCAGTTGGAATTAAAGCAATAATGCTCCTCCAGGATATGGGTACCCTCAATAACAGTGATGCCATTTCTGCCACCAGAGCAAGGGAAAATGAAAGATATCTTGGACACTGTCATCAGTGTTCCCTGGTGCATTTGCTTACACTATTTTATTACAACATATGTTTCACTTTTTTTAGTGTTTTTTACCCACATCTGAGGAAATATATGCTAAAACATTACATTTCTAGAATATGCTATTTTAACTAATAAACCTGCTTTATATTGTCAGAGACATCCAACTGCTGTGGTTCTTTAAATGAATTATTATTATGGTCACTTTAAGAGAGTTCACATACTTACTTGTGAAAATACCTTTCTACGCCAAGATGAAGTTCTCTAAGTGGTCTAGGACACTTCTTCGCGGCTGCTTCACTGCTGACATTCAGTGCGTCCGTTTTAATGCTGAACTGTCAGCGATGAAGATGAACGCGACCTCTTCATCACGGCTATGTAAGTGGTGACAGTTCAGTGCGGAACTGTCAGCGCTTACAAACATACACCCCTCAATAATTAACCCCACCATAAATTAACCCCCCTAATAAATGAACTCCCCCTAAAAGTGACACC
This sequence comes from Pelodytes ibericus, assembly GCA_036172795.1. Classification (NCBI taxonomy): domain Eukaryota; kingdom Metazoa; phylum Chordata; class Amphibia; order Anura; family Pelodytidae; genus Pelodytes; species Pelodytes ibericus. The sequence continues at coordinate 83,967,257 of CM069861.1, read as the reverse complement.
CAAACCCTAATACAAAAATTAACCTCCAAAACCCTAATATGAAAATTAACCTCCATACTAAGGCTACCCCCGAACACTTATACCTAACCCCGAACCCTAATACTAAAATTGACCCCTATTAATAATACTTAGTTAACCTTTCCTTGCTGATCAGTTTGTAACTGTGATTAGGTGCCTTCATACTTTATGGCCCTCAATTTTTTTTTTACAAACGTTTTTATTTTTGAATTTTTAACGTTTTTTGATAAATACATTTTATTTTAATATATTAATTTTATTACAGTTAACCCCTGCATGCCCGTTCTGTGATTTTTATGGCTCTGACATTGCACTGGTCAGAGTTCTTTTTCTGGGGGGTTTTGTTGGGGGGCTTTGGGAACCAATTTGTTTTGTTTTTTATTAGTTAGTTAATTTGTTAGGATAAGTGGGTTAGTGTTGTACTAGTTATGTAGATTATTATTGGAAAAATAATGGGGAAAAAAAAATTTTCCCCAAATTTTCCCCTTTTATGTGTATCTTTTAATACTAAATTATAGGTTATTTTTATGTATAGAGTATCAAAGAAAGCTTTAACTGTCATTTAAAAAACAACATATAACTTCTTTGGATGCGTTAAATGACAGAGAGGAAAATTATGTTTCAACAAACAAATATTAAAAATTTAAAAATATCGCTCTTGTCCTTGGCCCAGAAATGTCCTGGTCCTGAAGGGGTTAACTGAAAGATTGCATTAAATGTATGCATTTTAAATAGAAATGCTTTAATGAAAGAATACAAATATAGTACCTTATGGAGCCCTCTTTGCTATGTGTTGCACTAACAGGGGTCAGTAGGGTTGCCACCTCTTCTACAAAAAAATACCAGCTATGCTACTGCCTCCATAGACTTAACATTGGCCTCAAGCCAATTTTTTACAGGCCTGCCGGTAAAATACCGGCCAGGTGGCAACCCTAGGGGTCAGACTTGTTGTTTAGCATTTTGGGTCAGATATGTTAAAATCAAAGTGAATGAAGATCTGACCCAATATTCAAAACAACATGGCCGACCTCTTTTAGTGCATAGAGGACTTCATAAGGTACTTTATTTGTATTCTTTCATTAAAGCATTTATATTTAAAATGCATACACCTAATGCAGTCTTTCAGTTAAACTTCCATTCATGTTTTTCCAACAGTTGTTCTTTAAGCTTACTATGTAGTTGAAATAGTTAGTGTTAGTTCAAGTAGTGCAGCTAACATTGGTTTTCTCAAAATTCTTCACTGCTTGATCACAGCATCAAATAACTGAAGGTTCTAAAAAATATTTATTTTTAAACAACAACTATTCTGTATTTCCCGTGTATCTAAAAACGTATTATATAAATGTAATGGAAGTTACTTTTAAATTGACTGCTAGAATATAAGCATGGCTTCTTATAAAGAATATATAAGCGGTCACTTATCCTAACCCACCTAGGATAGGGCCCCCGAGGATCTGGTGTAGGTGTATTCAGGGCCGGTGGAAATCATTTTTTCTACACAGGCAAAGGCGCATTTTGATGCCCCCCCCCCCCCCCATCCCCACCACAATCCCATGACACTCCCCCCCACAAAAAAGAACATTTCATTTGTGCTCCATTAACCCCTTAACCCACATGGACGTATATATACGTCCTGAAAAGCATGGTCCGAGGATGTATATGTACATCCTGAGTTTAAAGGTAGTATTGCGCTCCTTAGCACAATGCTACTTGCTGGCAGCTATTCTCAGAGGCTGCTTTGGCTCCGAGTGTGCCTTCAGCAAAATCCCCCCCCCCCCCCCCCGTGCATATGATCACCGTGAATGTGATTGAATGCGTTGAAACTCACATAGGCAGTAATAAGCTTTCACTGCATTTGTGTTAATGGTGTTGCAATCGAGGCATCGTGCAACACCCTTCTGTGTCCCCCCAGATCACAGCGGTCCCCCAAGCATGCTCCTCCAATACAGCGAGCCCAGCAGAGAGCGAGGGAAGTGATAAAAAAAATCTCTTCCGTCACTCTGAAACTATTGCTAGAGCCCTAGAGGCAGTCATCAACATTACAGTTAGACAAATAAATAATTAAAAGGAAAAAGCTAACCCTAGATCTACTAACCCTAGATCTAGGGTTCGGGTTACAATTAGGGTTAGGGTTAAAGGTGATTTAGGGTTAAAATTAGGGTTAGTACAAGGGTTAGATTAAGGGGTGGGGGTAGATTTAGGGTTAGGGTTACATTTAGGGTTAAGGTTGGGGTAAAAAGGTCACTGTAGGAGAAAATGGTTAGGAAACAAAAAAACACTAGTATCGGTTATTGCCCTATTACTTGAAAAAAAAAACCAGAAAAACATTGAAACATTGGTATTTCTAAACGCAGGACAAATATTAGAAACTACATAGACTGTTTCTTTTTTACAGTTTGTAATCGTGTAAAAAAAATCAAGCCAAAGTTAGAAAAAGTGTTTTTTGGGGAATATTTTCATCATATTTTATATATTTTTAAACAGTAAATTATATCATATGAAAAATATGATAAAAATAATGGAATGCTAGTCTTCAAGGCATATCAAATGCAGCATAGAACTCTGTCACTAAGGGGTTTAGCTACGTTGGTTCTGGTGCTTACAGTGTTCATTGAACATATTCCTTTGTAGAAGAAACAATGTAGTTTTGTGAAGTGCATTTTATTAACAGTTGTTCAACAAAATAAGTTATTTAAAACTGCAAAACAAAACATGTTGCAGTTTGTGCAGGAAATTGCTCAAACAGGTTAACAGTTTCATTTCTTAGGTCACAATATTGCTTCTAAGATAAAAATTAGATTTAATAATAAACAATATTCATATTAAAAACAGAGGGAAAAAAACTGCTGAATACCTACATTTTAAATGCATTCATGTTGAATACAACCAGATTAAATGCATCAATATTAAATGCATCCATGTTGAAATACCTTCATATTAAATGCATCCATGTTGAATACCTTCATATTAAATGCATTCATGTTGAAAATACTCCACGTTCAATGCATCCATGTTAAATACCTCCATATTAAATGCATAAATATTATATGCATCCATGTTGAATACCTCCATATTATAAATGCCCATTATTTAATACATTGATATTATATGCCCCATATTTAATGTATTGATATTAAAGGCCCCATATTTAATACATTCACACTATAGTCCCCAAATTCAATACATTAATATTATAGGCCCCATATTAATACATTTATACTAAATATATCTATATTAGAGATGTGACATATCTATATTAAATTGCCATATCTTGCCACTTACCAGTGAATACTATTGAATTCTCTCTCCTTAAACGTAAGCTCTCCTCTGCTCCCTCATGCCTTGGTCTTGGTTTTTGTGAGGACCATAGCGGTGCCCAGTAGAGATGCGTCAGACGCCACTCACTGAGCACATCCATGGATTATAGACGCCGCAAGGGGAGCACTTGGTATTGTAAATCAGCGCACCCTTGCGGTGGATGTGAACATATATATATATTTTTAAAATACTGCCCTCCCTGCTGGCGCCCCCCAGCTGCAGCACCCTAAAGTGGCTGCCTTGTGTTGGTGCCAGCCCTGTGCGTAATCCATGTCCTTGCGGCTACTGGCATCAATATTATACACAGTAGCCATACTTCCCTCTCCCAGGGACGAGCCCATGGGGAGCCTGGGTTGGCCATACCCAAAGATGGCCAACTCCTGTACTGGCACCTAACCTTGGGGATCCCTGTTATAGCAAATGCACGTGATACCTTGTGCGCTATAGGGTCCTCCACACAGCTACCACTTTCCCAATGTTAGACTGGAGTGTCAGATTACATAGATCCAGCCCGATGGCTGTCAGGTGTACATAGAACGTGTGATACAGGGAGGTCTCGGAACCATTGAGATCAGTGTGGCATGCAATGATGCCACCCTTAAAAGCCACAAAGTGGGAAATAGTTCCATTCATTTTTTCCTAGCTTGCTCAATCCCCTGAGGGCTATGAGCTCCACACCATGATAACCTCGGCAAAAAAGGAAATCAGCTTTTTTAAGAAAACCAACCCCCTCAAGGGGAACTGAATACAAGGCATTACCTAGGAGAGGCAAGAAGCAACATCTGATCTGGACACAGATTGAAAAAGGAGTTGGGGCATGGCCACCCACCGGAATATCTGAACACCTAACCCTGAGATAGTAATGCCGCCATGACTGAATCTTAACTGCTCATCAATGGGGCATACCAAGCTAGGCTCCCCAAAAACACCATTCACTGTTATGAAATCCATACCCTACATTGACTGGGAACTGAAAGAGAAAGCTTTCAGATTTATTTTTATTGTAAACATTCTTCCATGCTTATTAAAAGCCTTTTTTAATTAGTTATATTTTAGATAAATGTCTTGAAAATGTAGAAACACTAAATTCACAACTGGAAACCAAACCAAACAATAAGAGGTACATAACCTGTCATTTTTTAACATATACTGCGGCTAGATCAGGTGAGGTCTAATGTAAGTATTACATTTGACATCTTTACCACACCCTCACACAGCCCCCATCATGAAGCCTCTGTAGCAGTACCTACTCTGAATGAATGTGTGCTGAATTAGGAGGGTGTCAAACCAAGGGATGACAGGCATTGGCTGAAATTGTGACAAATTGGTAGTGTGTGAGAGCCTTACCGTCACTGTGCACTAGCAACAAGGGTAGGACCCTGGGTGTGAGATTGTAAGAATTGTGCGAGGCGGTGCATAGGACAAGTAGAGGAGTCATGTAATGCCAAAATGGATAAATTTAGACCACGTCCGTACTGATCAGTCTAACCCTTATTGCACAAAAGAAAGCCCAAGATAAGGCTAAGTTAAACAACTTTGTCTAAATGTCTGAAGAACATGCAGATGTCAAGATTGCTATGATACGCAATAAAATCTCATAGGTCTACGACTATCAGGCTGCTTGTAACCCCCTAGTTGTTAATTACATCATTCACTGACCTGCCCTTGGGATAGGACAGGTGGTTAATACGGCAAAATGAACAACCCCCAAGGGGCCATCAAATTATGAAGTGAAGTTGATGGACATGGGCCAGCCAATAGTCAAAAAGCGACCCCTTTCTTCAGATTGTCATAAACCACCCCAAGGAATTGGAGAGCTGATTTCGGATTGAAGGGCACATTAAAATTGCATCTGGTTTGAATGGGATAATGAAGCTATGTGAAAACCCTGAACGCAACAGTGCAGCTGATAAACATCTGGATACCTATTAAGCCAGGGGATCAGTGGCTTGACAGGTACCAGAGTCTACAACTTTACCCCAGTTGAGGTGGCAGATACTCCTTTTCCTTGGCACTGTCTTTGAAGTATTTAAAGAGTGGATAATTGTCCCTGCAACCAGAGCAATCATGTTTTAATTATTGCCAACATGAGCCACTTTTAGCAGAGGCCAAGATCCCTGGCGCAGACGGACCAGTAGCCGCCAACAGGTCATTGGTTTAACAGCGCTGCGGCCAGGTGCCATGACCCTCAGCCACAGTGCAATGTCTTTCTGATCTTAATTTATGTTTTTCCTGACTGACATATGCTGATGGAATTGCTCCTCGTATCTTAGACAGGCCTGGCCACAGTAAACCCTGGATCTCATGGATCGAGACCATGTAGCAAAAAAAAAAAAAAACAGGAGCAATACTACGGGCTCTTTCCCTCTAAATGACTTTGTCGACAATGGCAAAAACCTGCAGCTAGTTGGAGAAAGTCCGAGGGATGAGGCCCAAGTCATTGACATTAATTACTGGTTTTTAACTCAATTTTCATTTTATTTTTTCAAGTCTACAGGATTCAATGACATGAGATAAATTAAGTCAGGTTACTAAATAGACTCCAATGTCCCCTCTTCTCCTAATCCTCTCTTGTGCTCCTCTGGCATAAACACTGCATCCATATTAAAAAAAATTAAGGAGAGAAGGGAAAATAATTCCACATACTTTTTTTTTACTTCCTGCTTTAGGTGACCCCCATGGCACCCTCAAAACAGACATAAAAATCACATCAGGCAGAATCCAATATACCTACCATATTTTTCCTTAGCCTCAGGAGCCCATAGTGGGAACAGTTGTCATTGCTGCAGCTGGAGCTACTGAATGCACAAATGCCCCAGCAACCACTTCTAAGGTCACCACTGACACTGTCATGATGGGAGCAACACAAAGAACTGAAGTGGTTGGAATGACGATGTGGAAAATGACTGCAGCCACATATGCTCCCTGTACTTGTGCAGGGGAAGGGACACCCAAGTGCATAAGGGAACTAATCTCTACTACCTTTAAGATCTCCCTGAGCCCTGATACTAGCATACTGGCATCTCCCTGGGGGCCCTATCCTCAGTATTGGAAACCGCCCCCCTGTATTATGTTACGAGTGAGTCTCAGGATGAGAATGTAAAATAGTAAAATGGGTAAATAAAGACTTACAACTGGACCTGTTCCCTGGAGGAGAGAGTGCTGTGGGTGCTGGTACTGGAGATGCTACCCAGTGAATCTTTTCTGCGCTGTCCAGCAAGAGTAAGGAAAGCTTCAGCTGCAGCAGGAGAGGAGTGTGGAGGATGCTGGGTGTGTGCTTTGACTCCAGGGAACTGCACACTGCCCTGAAAATCCTTCTTGTAGCTGTAGTGCTGGGTCATAAACAGGGGAGGATGAGCCAGGACTGCAAGGGTTAAATGACATGTGGCACTGGGGGAACCCAGGCCGCTGAAAGCTGTGCCCCCTGGGGACCCTCTGTGGAGGGCATGCTGCTGCTCTCCTGTGATGGCAAACACCGGTAGTGATATGCAGGCGGGGAGTAGAGGCATAGGCAGAGTGTGTGCAAGGATGTTCTCACCACGCACATGCTCCTATGATTCGCAGGTGGTGTGATTCTAGGAAGATGGGTCTCCAGAGGAAACAGAAGGCATGGCTCCCCCTGTATTACTAGTGGGGGCCATCTTCCTCTGATTTGCTGAGGACTGGCCCTAGATAGATCAGGGCTGAAAAAGGCTGGGGCTCTGGGGTCCTATTGCTAGATTCCTCAATGGGGAGAGTGGGTAAAGGGGAGAGAGGGGTGGTACTAGATGGTGTAGGGTTTACTATAACACCCACCCTGTATTTCAGGCTTGTCCATGGATTGCAGCAGCAGCATCCTGAACTGAGCCAGAAGAGCTGCCTTGTCACCAGGCAACTTGCCATCATTTTTTCAGGAAATGTGTTTGTCGTGCATAACAATATATAGCTCAAGGCCAGCCCCTTATTGACATACTAACCAATCCTTGCTGTGCCCTTACTGGTAACAGGATATGATTGACAAGGTGTGTTGTGATGACTCACAACTCTTGCCATGATGGCCTTATATATATTCTTTATTCCAGGCCTATACTATAATACAAAACCAATTCAAAATTAGCTTTATTAAACAAAACTCAAAATGCATAGCGCTAATGAGAATATTTGCAGTTAAGTCAGTTTGGCCACACCTTGCCATCAATGGGCTGCATTTTGAAACACAGGCAACGTGTTGGACATCACTGTATTAAAATTTACTGGGCTATAAATACTCATGCTGCTCCTCAGGAGAGCTACATTAACAAACATTTACATTTTCAAACACAAGTATACATACCAAGGACTTCTATGCAATATACTTTTGACTTGCATCTCTCAATCATGCAGAGATTACAAACTGGGATATCATGGTAATACCTACTTTAGAATTAGCAAAATACTGTGTTCTGCCTGAGTACAGAACAGCTTAAAAGGCGTTCTGTAAGAATCAAGCTAGTAAGTCAAATGATCATAGAGCCCCTGCTAATTCCAAGCTGTGTGCTTGATTCCCTTCAGGCAATACTTTAAAATTGTGTATTTTGAAGCTATGGCAGTATTATTTTTTATTATCATTTCCTCTGCACAGATAGAGGCTTGATGTACATCATTGATGTAATCAGGAACAATTTATACCACAGAGAAGTCATGCATGAGGAGATTTTCGGCATGTTCAGAATTGGCGTACAAATTATACACAATAAGTATCTGCAGATGTTATTTGATGACACTGCTGATGTATTCTTAATGATTCTCTCTCTGATGGAAGCACAATATGATTTGGTGTTGGTTAAATAGTGCTGTGTTATACAAAGAAACAGATATTCACCTCTGGAAGTTAAGTAATTCCGTTGAGGGCATTTGTTCAAACGGAAATGAGCGTATTTTGTGCTTTGCGCGCATACACAAACGTAATATTGGATTGTTTCCATATGTTGACTAACTAAGATATCTAAAATGTCATGAACCCCATACATTTAAAGGGTACCCTACCAATTTTGGACTTTTGTCCCACTGAGCTGATTCTTTGAGATATTGGAGAGCTACCTGTCCAGGTTGATGAGTATTTAGGACGGTGCTGGTCAACATGACCACATGTACATGGTTGGTTGGCATCTATCTTTCAGAATTAATCTGGACTGCGAGGAAGGGTTATGACTGCTGGCCCATAGCAGATTGTAAGATTTTTATAATAATTATTTTGCTATCTGTTCTATGAATGGTGGTTTAATATGTTACATTGTTTTACCTACTCCAGGTACTAGCGCTCATGAACTGCCTGCCAATGTCTTTGACTTAACAGTTGGTGGATTTGGATGTTTATGTAATGTTTAAGCTGGCAAGTTTGTTAATAAAACTGTGGCCAACATGCTTACCCACTAATTGTTGAGGGATGCTTAATGGTTTAGTAGTATTCAAAATTCCTCAAGCCAAAGAAGCGAACCAATTCACCTTTTAAATAAATCCAAAGGTCACCAGAGTATTAGGCAAAATTTGAAAAATATTTATTGAAAAGTAAGTAAAAACATCATCGGAGAGGCACAGTCTCACGCGTTTCGCTGTGAGGCTTAATCATAGACTATGTGCCTATGTGCCTCTCCGATTATGTTTTTACTTACTTTTCAATAAACATTGTTCTACTTTTTGAATAATACTTATCCATAGCTGGGAACGCCGTATATGCGGCACTTTACCTGACAAGGCTACCAGGTCTACTCAAGCATGTTCCCTTACCATCTACCGATGTGACCAACCACACAGTTTATTTTTAATGTTTAATGATTTAGGCAGTCAAGTAGGATTGTGCATGCACTGTGTGCTCTCCAATATTAGTAAGTTGATAGTTATGAAATGAAACTATTACATTCTTGAAAATGCTTTCTTTGTAAGAGGAACATTCCAAAAATAGCAGACATGAAGTGAAAAAGGTGTTTCCATAATTGTATAGTAAACAAATAAACAGTTAACCCATCCTATTATCAACATTGATCCCATTCTATTATATCACACAATCACAATTTCTTTCTTTTTGGATACAGTATATATTACTTATTTTCTTTTATCTGTTAGCACTTGTTAAGTGGAGAGATTTTTCACCTTGGAGCATATCGTTAGAGACAACAACAAACTGTGTTACAAAATAAGCTCTGAAGTATAACTCACCTGAATCTCCAAAGGTTCAGTACAGGTTAAATATATATTCTGATCACCTTTGACATTGGACTAGAGCTGTAAAAACTTATAGTATTCAAATAGGTAAACATCAAACAATTGATGAAATCATCTACTTAAAGGTACTCTGTTGCCTAAATATTGTTCATACAGCAAATGTAGAAATAAAACATTCTAAAAATGATCTACACATTGTGTTAGGAGACATTTAAATGAATGCATAAATTAAAGAAAACATATTTTAAATGTGTCTGGGGGGTGTTTTTATGATATCACCTTTTTATTGATTTGCAAATTAACTACTGTTCAGTATGCAATTTGCATATTGGACCACAGGTGATGTCATTGGCAGAAGAAACCACAAACATTTTACTCTTAACTTATGCATTCCTTTGCATTTCTACCCATGCAATGTATAGATCTTTTTTGATCTTTTTTTTTTTGTCTCTACATTCACAGTATAAACATTGTTTAGGTGACAGAGTCCCCCAAAGATAGAGTATTATTTCGTGGAACAAAATGTCAAATAATGATATTATATCATGTAAAATACTGGGAAATGGAAATATAACCTGAAATATATACCTTTATACCTTCATTCTAAAAGATCCATATCTCTGTTCTTTTGCATTGTCATGAGAACAATATAGTTATAACAAAAGGATAACGGTAATGTCAAAATTTACACTGTCGTTCAGTTTATTCAGCTGGAAAGGGCAGGAGGAGGCCTATGAATGAGATGTTATTTTTAAGATATTGGGTTATTATGAAATACAGATTAGAATTCTACAGATCTATGTAGTGTTTAAACTCAAATCCAACATTTTTTTTTTTTTTTGCTTTCTCCATAACTGGTGGTGTTGGATGGCAATCTACATGAGAGGGATTGTCATTTGACTATAGGTTATTTAAAGGACTAAAGTCATATGAAGAGACAGGGGTGTCGGAGGTGCCCCAATGAAATAAGGCACGCCTTACATGTTACACGCAAAACGTATAAAGCCTTCCTTTTTTTCATTGGGGTGGTGGCCATGCACTGTTTTCTGCCACTGTAAGCAATAAAGCACTTATATTTATGAAGATTGGTAATCTTGGATTTATTTGACACCCGCACCACCAACACCACTGTCTCTTCGCATTACTTAAAAGGACACTTAAAGGGACACTGAAAAAAACTTTTTTTTTTCACTGCTTCTTATATAGACAAGTGAGATGTCCATTGTCCCTAGTATGAGGATAAACTGGCATGTACACGCCAGTTTATCCCCTGACCGACAGCTGCCATGCTTCTATAGGAAGTAGACAGCCTTCTGGTTGCCGACTGTCTCTCTCTGTGCTAGCAGAGAGAGACCCTCACATTCGCCTGTCAGAGTGGGGCAAGTCCCCACTCCGATTGGCTGTGCGCGTGCTGACCTTCATCAGAACAAGACAATCTGGAACTGCTGTGTCTCGCATGTGAGACACAAACGTTAGTAAACTCGCGTGTGTCTATTAAGATTCACGTCGGGTTTACTTTCAAAGTGCGGGACATGTTTTGTTTAACACTTGCTTCCTTGAAGGAAACAAGAGTTAAACATGTTAGAATGTCCCTTTAAGGCTTCTCAACGGAAGCTCAGAATGGAAGGCGGGGTCAGCCATTACTGCTGTGCTAACATCTCTGACAGTCACAACGGAGTCAGTTTTCTTCTATTTAAAGGACCACTCAAACTTAAAAATGACTTCCCTTTTTCACACATATTACAGTTCAATGCAGTTTTCTTTCTAAATGAATTTTAATTGTCTCACAAATATCAGGTATGCAATCTCTCCCACTCAGCTCTCAGCTGGAGCCTACGAGCAAAAGAAGAAACATGTAAAGTGTTTAGAAAAAAGCAAAATGTTAAGTGTTCTTCCAAACCATGAAAATGCTTGTAATTTGTGCATACTTAAATTGCACAAGAGCCTGCATACACTTGGAGGAGCCCACGTTTTCCACTATGTGTACATCTAGGGTACTCAAATCATGTATATGCACACCCAGCAGTTGGGAAGTTATTCATTAATCAAGGAGGAAATAGTCGAGGGACTACCTCCACTAATACATTTCATTCATAAACATATGAATTATATATGCTGCAGGTAAAAGCTGTGTACTTCATTGAGATATGTTTTTAGAATTTTGGGTACTGGCTGGGTGTCAACCCAAATACATTTACAATGATGCTCTCCCAAGATATTGCTACCCTCAATAACAATGATGCCATTGCTGCTACCAAAGCAAGGGAAAATGAAAGGTATTTTGGACACTGTGTCATCAGTGTTCTATGGTACATATGCTTACACATACTTTATAACAAAATATGTTTCACTTTTTATACATAACATTATGTATAACCAGTGATACATGTTATCTGCAACAAATATGTCTTCTATGTAATACTTTGCTTGATTTACTACTGTAGAGTTCCTGAAATGTACCTGCAATACCTGTTAATGTGTAATCACCTGGTGTGTGTGTGTGTGTGTGTGTGTATATATATATATATATATATATATATATATATATATATATATATATATATCATGATTTTATTATGATGTATACTCATTTCATGGGATACTTGCATGCATTTGGGTTTTGTTTTTTTGTTTGTTTTTTTAATACACAGTGTATTCTTCCTGGTAAAATTGTTTAAAATAAATTAATGCTGATCAGGAGGTAAATTCTTTTTGAGTATTTTTTATGTCTTCTTATCCATTTTTTGCAGATGTTTGCTATCATAATCTACCTAAAATATTTTTTTACATTATGATGAACTATAAAACCAAACTTGATTTAGTGGGTTTCTTGCAAGCAGCAAATTGATACTATCCATCAGGTTGCAATGACAGTCGTCTTGTGAAGAGACAGACTTATGACTCTAAAAATGACAAAATGAGTTTCTAAATGCTGGTGTTTCAGGGCAATGAGTAATAAAACTGTTTAAACAACAAATATGAACATTATTCCTTACACAAGTTTACTATAGTATCAAAGAGACTGCTGTTGTCCAACTACCAAACATGTTTAGTTGCAACCATTTGATTTACACACTGGGGAAAGTATCACATTTAACTGCAGCGCTTTTGTGCTACAAGACCCCAAAAAGAATCATAGTTACACATAATAGATGGCAATCCTAATAAGTGTTAGGCCTACTTAATTAGTTTTTATATTTAAAGGGGATTAAAGAGGGATTAAACCATAAGAATAAAAATAAATTGCCAAATAATAATGTTACCTTAATGCCTACCTTGTATCCTAGTCTAATGAGCTGGAATAAACAGCTTACCAATAAATCTTTAGCATGTTCTGTGCTCCTTCTTAACTAAAGTGCCAACATCTTGTTTTTGTTGCACTGTCAGCTCCCTCCTAGTAGAACGCCATACTTCCTATTTGTATATATGAGCATTTGCTATGCATTGATATGCAGAAGTCCTTGCTAACTGTTCAATTTAGCATTCTCATTTTCAGTCACATTCCCATTCACATATACTTTTTCACAGTACATAGGAATGCTTTGATTGATCTGTGAATCACATGACTGTGTGCCTCATAACTGAGGCACTCCAGCCATGTCTGCAAATACCCCCGGATAAACATCAGGTCTCTGACATCAAATCACAGTGACCACATGTGTATGTACAGTTGTACCTGGCTTTGATAGCTTTAGTCCCTCCCTATCTTAAAGCAATCATGGGTCAGGGAGATACTACTTATACTATCGGTACCTGCCCAGAGTAAGAAAAATATAAACATTTATAAACTAAATGATTGTCACGTAAAGTTCCTAACTTTCCACTGGTCCTCTTGGGACATTTTTGCTAGTGGTGGCACCAAGCAGTAGAGAGCGGCCTGTAGCTCCAACATTGTTTGTCCTTCCAGTAGCAGGATAGCAATGGTCTTTGCTGTCTGATATAGACTATAATCACAGATATCAATGTTACAATGTTAATATTGATCGTTTAGAAAAATAATAGTCTGTGCTACATTATCCTGCTTAAAGAGGCCAATGCCATCAGGGATGACAGTTTCCATGAAAGAGTGTACATGATCTGCAACAATGCTTAGGTAGGTGGTACGTGTCAAAGTAACATCCACATGAATGGCAGGACCCAAGATTTTCCAGCAGAGAATTTCCCAAAACATCACATTGTCTACACCGGCTTGCCACCTGTCAGTGGTCAAATTGTTATGGCTGATCGGTGTATACTATACATATAGGAGATTTATCAAAGAGGCTACGGATAACAACATCATTTTGTTCTGCTAAAAACTGTACTGTTCACTAAAATAATACGAGTAGATAAAAGAATGGCAGTGTTACAAGTACACAGATTGTACAAGGTCATCCATGTTGTGCAGTGCATTTATCTTAGCCAAATAACAATAACTTTCAAACAATGGAACCGAACAATTAAAAGACTACCATAAATTTATGATTTACATCACAACTAATCGATGTGACTCGACTGAGCACCTGAACTAGTGCAGTTTATTCTAAGAGAGGAAGCAATTGATTCAAGTACCTAGAAATAATTGTTACAAAAATGTATGTACTATTTGTTATCTGATTCCTATACAACGCGGCTACAGAACAAATTGATTCTAACCATTTGGGTGTTTATTTATTTTATTGTATAGCAGGTATACAATTTACAGTGGCAAATGCAAATTAATATTCTGTGCATTAAAAATATTGATAACTTTAAACGGACTACTGGTATTTTCATAAAACAAAATATTGATCCCTCTATTTCTAATCTCTTATATCTAGGTAAGATTTGTATTATATTCTTTTTAATCTCTTCAAGGTGTCCTCTATCTATTTGTGTACAATTTAAGCTGAGAAAATATATATTTACTGTATATATATATATATATATATATATATATATATATATATAGTGTTTAGGATGTCTTCAAAATGATTTAAATTTAAAAACAAAAATTGTCATTTTTTTAAATTGTATGCAATGTTCTGGAGTTAGCTTACCTGTAACATATTATGCATTTTCTGCACATCTTGTGCAACTTCTCTGAGGCTCTGGTTCCCCATTTCCTCTTCCCTTCTTGTCTCTATCCTTCTTACTTGTTTTGTCACTCTTCCTAACTATACACTTTCACATTTTCCTTAGCGTTATTCACTCCTACTTGACTTTCTTCATGACTGTTCACATTCATATTATCCTCAGCATTCTCTGTTGCCTTCCTCCCAGTTTAGTTGAATGATACATCATTAGGAATAATTGATGGTTACTAAATAAAAACCGATATTGGCGCTCCAGCAAATGTTTTTTTTTTGCGATTTTTGAGAAAAAAGGGGTATTCCTTTCCTGGCCCTCTTATACTCTTTTATCCTGATAGTGATTAATGGAATGGGATAGGTGTTCTTAGTAGTGAGATGATTGAGACTTGGGTCTCAATTCACCACTCATCTACACAAAGAAAAAGCCAGCCCCAGGAAGACAGGACTGTTTGTTGGCAGGGCACTGGCCTGACTCTTGTCAAATATATTGTGGAATTCTTGGTACTCAGTGGGCAACAAAGAGACAAGTGTATGTGCATTGCAGGGACCAAGACAATAGCTCAGATCTGCACCAGTCGAATGTGGGGTTATGCTTCTGTAGCCATGGGTACCCCAAAATAGCAGGGTAATATGGTGAGATCTCCTACCTTTGATTGCTTAAATAGCTTATGTAGAGACACAATGCTGTAAAGGTACAGTGTGCTCCATTGCAAGCCGACTTCTGTCTGTGGGAAATGCCTGGGGAACCATTTTCAAGTATATCACATCCTGGTTTAAAAATCTTCTGCACTTAGCTTGGTTGCCCCCAAATGTTGGAAGAGTGGGATGGACCCAGTCATGCCTCTAGTCGCAACAGGGTCGGAAGAGACAACTGGTGTTGGGATAGGAAGTGAGTCAGAGATGGCAAGCAAAGGAATCACTTGGAAGCCAGAAAACAATGCAAGGGAAAAGGAGCTACTGAGACTAGCTACTTAAATACACTGAGAAGCAAAGGGGCTGGCTATTAGCAAGCAGGTGAGTAGCAACAGAAGCAGAAAGGAGCTGGTTTTTAATAACAGCGGATCAACTCACTGAAGGTAGAGTATCCATTTAAAACAGTAGAGAAAGCCAGTTCTCTGTACGTACTTTGAATGATCTATATAATGTATTAGCAGAATTGCAAGCACATTTATAAAGAGAAAAATGTGTTCTGCTAATAACATCATCGGTGGCTTTACATACTAATGAACTACTTTTTAATGGGATAAGTGTAATTTGCATGTCAAGCTGTATGTGGTTTCAGGAACAGGAGATACCACAAACACATTTAAAACATGTTTTTTTTTTTATATTAATTAAAGCAAATCACATCCCTTTGGTATCCATGTCCTCTCCAATTTCTATTGATGGTCACAGTTTGCATCCTACATCCATTTCTCAAGACAGTTCATCTTATTTTAAGTGTAGACTAGGAGCATATTTTTTTTAATGTTACCTGTGAAGTAATTTTGCGCCTACCTTGGTTGCAAATACATGAACCCAGAATTGATTGGCAGAAAGGTAAGATTCTGTTTGTGTTGTTTGCATATGATTTTTAAAAGCCCCATTGTAGGGCTGCTGCACATCATCAATGCAGCACCACACATGTGCAATATGGAAAAGAATAACCATGGACGTGCATATTCGGTCAGATCAGACCGAAGATGACACCACACAAAAATGTACAATCAGAGGGCTATAGGTTGAAAAGCGGCCATTTCCTATATTATTATGTGAAGGTATTTCTGTTTATGGCAACTATTCCTACTAAAAGCTATCTAAAGAACATACACATAAGTACATACAAAGTACATTAAAGAGAGCACAACAGCTGTCATTAAATTGCATGAACAGTCTTTACAGTATATTAGTTGCAAAGACATTTGGTTTATAGACTTTCGGTTTATGGAATACATGTAATGCTATTGCTATTCTATAAACCGAAATAGAGTCCCTATTCTTATGAATGGGGACTCTATTTCGGTTTATAGAAATCCCATAGCATTACATACAATGTAATAGCCGAACCCCGACATCCAACCCAAACATACAGTGAAATGTCCGTGTTCGGGTCCGGGGTCCAAAAATTTTTAATGTTCGGTACGAACCCAAACAGTGCGGTTCGGGTTTTGCTCAACACTAGTCATCACACGTCCTGGTTTTGCCAAACCCCAGCCTTAACCTTAGCGGTGAGGTCAAGTCAGGTTAAAAACTCCCATAGTGTGATTCCCTGGGAATGGCCTCCAAACCAGACAACAATATTTAGGTGATGGAGTCGCTTAAAAAAAAAAAAAAAAAATTTATATTAGAGTTAGCTGATAAGTTGATTAGAGAAGGAGTGCTGAGAAGCAAATACTGACAGGTTACAATCTAATTTAATTACAGCAATTTATATTGTTTCTACAATGAACAGCTAAAAAGTAAATATTTTACAGGCTCACAGGGTGTCACGAATGGACAGAAGTGTTTTAAATAAATCATCTCATTAAATGTATATGCTGTTTTTCCTTATTCTTTTTAATTGCAGAATGCAGTGGATCTTGTACTGACTCATAGAAGGGAGGTAGGATTGAAGATAGTTTGATATGTAGTGAATTAGTCATACCTTTTTCTGGGAATTGAAAATATATTTTTGTCACTTACTAGAGCAAAATCAACTGGAATGTAAACACCAATACATTATTCAATAATGCAATTACCACCTACAAAGAAACAGCATCTTGTGAAGAGAAAATTCCATAGTGTCAAGAAGGAGTCTTGCAGCCTCAGGAACACCAGTTACTAAACACAGTATCCAAATCTCTATTTACTGCTAACAATGTCTGGTAGATACAAAATGAACAGAACACACATTGAAACAAAGGGCAAAAGGTCAGACAAGATGGGAATTGAAAATAGTTAATGAGCTCTCACTTAGTACAGAATAAATCATCAAAATTATGTTCACAAGTTTAATGTTGACTGGCAATTTGATGCAAATCTTAGCATTATGCAGGTGCTGTGTAATATGTACATACACTCCAGGGCTAAGCTAAATACAGATCTAGTTATATTAGCTTTGAGTTTATTATTTGATTTTAATAGCAGAAGGTTCCTTTGGTGAAAAATATGTCTTTATTGAATTATTTATTATTACTGTAATTTATTTACAGAATGCTTGGATTTTCAAAATAGATAAAAGCAGAGAGCTTGAATAAAATTCACATTTTCTTTTAAATGTTATCACATAGCTGGGACAATGAAATTACCTATGAATCTTCAACCACTCCAGGACCAACATCTCGCACAACTCCTCGGTGACGCAGGATCCTCCCTTGTTCCTACCATGGTAAAATCAATCACCCGTGTCATTTACAGATGATAATGGGCTGGCAGCGTTTTAACATTCAGTGCTATTTGATACCGTATTACAATGCTTCCGCTCATGGGGTATTTAGTAAGTGTGTATGAATCACAGTAATTGTGCACAGTTCATTCCCTTCATTATAATAGTACATATTATAGTATACTTAGCATTATATCATGGAGTTACTTCATCAATCAAGCACTCATCTGGCGTAATCCTCAATGAATATGGAATCCATAAATATGAATTTCCATAGGTAAACGTGGCATAAAAATTGACTTATTAAGTACAGTTTTGGGTACTCTCGCCACCATTATAAAGGCAGTTATTTAGTCACATCTCTAATGATCACTATGTTATTATTCACCTTGTCCCTCCTACATTGCTGTCATCCACCCTAATTATTAATACTTTCCTCAGCATTCTGAGGAAAAGCAGAAGTCTCTGTAGTGCCGACTTTGTAAATGTGACTAACAAGTAAAAAAAATTATTCTTCGCTCTGAGTTATTCAACCACAATAACAACGGAGTTTAGTATAAAACCAGAATAAACAGAAAAAATGGTGATATGTGTGTGTACATTAGTGTGTAAAGTGAATAGCAGCAAAAAAAAGTGCAGATGCACCAAATGCATAGGCATTTTCAATACTAGCATTGATAGGGATCTGTTCCTGATCAAACTTTTACTAGTATTGATGAGAATAGGTCAGGCACATCAAAGCTTAATCATATAATGCTTATACATTAAAGATGTGAAAAAAATCCCTCACCTTACAGTGCAAATAAATATAGTGTAAATAGAGTTTCTGAATCCCAAATATGCTAAAATGGAGTAAAAATGGTATTAGAGCACTGTCTCGTTAAATAAATTGTATTTGAATGCGAATTCTGGGCAAAAAACCTATATAAAAACCCCATTGCTTGAAAAGGAATGGATACTTAGAAGGCCAAGGCTACTATGGACAAACAGTGGTTAATATTATTTACTAAGTAACTCCTGTTCAAGTACTGAGTATGTGATACAGTTGCAAATAGAGCAGAATGGCTGACAGAGATGATATATAAACCATTGCAAATCTAGACACTAGTTATGAAATACAAAGTGCCCCTAAATGCTGTGTATGAGGAGCATTGATAAAATGGAAAGTAGTCTTGCCCCATCCAGGATTAAGTTAAAGAGTTGCCTGCTAGTTTTTGGCAACCTCTGTCTGAGCGATGAACATAGCAGTGCTGGTTTTCCCAGTTACTGTAGAGTATAGAGTCAAGAGGATGTCCTGTTTCAGGGTTTACAGAGCCCAACATATGTTTCGCCACTACTCATTTGATGAACAGGCTGCATTAACATCCTTCATTAGACCATGTGGTGAAAGGGTCTTTAGTTTGTAAGTCCAAAAGGATTCTCTTTGAAGCAGACTTTTGCCGGTGTTACTGCCCCGGGGTAGTGGTGTAATGTTATCAACACCTCTGAAATTAAGGACATTAGTGTTGCCTTGTGGGTAAGCTGTAATGTTGTGTGATCATAATATTGCTTTCATCGATAATGTTGTTTGTGAGTTCTAAAACCCATCTCTGTCTGCTTAATTCTTGGATTGTCTTGCCACATATTTCATGTTGCAGGGGCACGTCGCAATGTAAACTAGATGAGTTATTTTACAATTGATAAATGATTTAATGTTGTATGTTTTGTTCATTACTGTGTTTTGGAAGGTGATTACGGTAGTCATACTACACATGTACCGCAGCAGTGGGAACCAACTGTGGATAACCTGAGTCATTTTTTTTTATATTATTGATGTTGAGGTGTCTATGCACTACCATATTTCTCAATCTGGACTAATACTACAGCAAAAAAATGACTTGGTTTGGGGACACCTTGTATCAAAAGTGCTTATACATCAAATCTGTTTGCTGGTTTCCTTGGGTTGTAAAAGGTTGGCACGATCTGTTAGTGCTTATGGATATGCCTTTACTTAGTGATAGATTTTCTGATTGAAAGTAAAGACGTTGTGTGTTAAGGTGAATGAGAGTAGTTCCAATACTAGATTGATGTGATCCTCATTGATGGGTGCACATATTGTAAGGAAGTATAGCATAGCGTACCAAAATATTGCAATATTGCAGACTATTTTCATTCAAAACATTCCAGGTTACAGGTTCAAGATCAGATTACTCCCCACTAGAGAGGTGGAAATACCACCCAGGACCCTCTCTAGGAGAGAGATGGAGTGGATGTATTAATTGGGAACAAATAAAAAGGGTGGTCTAAAAACATAGTTGGACATTTTGGCATTGATATGAGGCCAATGTGAAAATGTAAAAGATTATTAATAAGCCATATTGTGATCTACACCTTGTTTATCATTTTGGTGTTCTTCCTTTTCCTTTCACTCTTCCGCTTTATTGACATTGCAGATATAAGGTCATTCAACCTATTTTCATTTTACCATAGAATATTGACTATGTGTTTTTTTATATATATTTTTGCTATTAATATGTAACTATTTATAATAATATATACAAATAAAAAGACATAAAGTGTGCTTGAAGCAAACTGTGGAAAAAATATTTAACTTATTATGTGGCAATGGTGAATAAATATCTCTTTTCAGAGATCAAGAGGAATCTTTGTCCCCCTTAAGGGAATGCACTCACAGACTTGTAGAGGAATAGTTGCACTTCAAATCAATGTTGGTATCAGTTGAATCCTGTTGTGGCCAATCTTCTATTTATATTGGCTCACAACAAGACACAACAGGCATCCAGTGTGAAGTGAGTGAAGAACAAATACATTTAATGAATAAAATATTTGATTACATGGAGGTTCTCATCAACAAACGGGGTGGGTGCCACCCAGCCGTAGAGAGTGTCCTTCCAGCAGGTAAACAGTAATAGAATACTTTAAATAAAAAAATAAAAGTACAGTATGATATGAGGTAAAACAGCAGGGTGAGTCCAGTCCTCAAAGCGTTTCGCCCTTCGTGTGCTTCAACTTGGCGTCTGGACTCTCTGCTTCAGAATGGTGCTTTTATCGTTGGTTTCATTTTCAGATGTGTGTGTGTCACCTCTGCATGCGTCATCATCTCGCGTGATTTCCACTTGGAGATTTTCATTCACTTTTGTTTTGTCTTTGCAAATTCTTCACAGCTAGTGTGCATTGGCATTTTTAAAGAAAAGGAGATTTATAATAATATGTAATTTTTATTTTTGTACTCGTTATATTTGTTTTATGAAGTTTTATTTTTTATAGCTATAATGAAGGTATTGATGGATGCATGCTACAGGTGAGTGCAATCTTTGGCCAGGAGCTTTTGGGGGATTTTTTTTGTTCTGTGTCTAACTGAAATTTCTATAATTCTCCTCTAGTGTACAAACTGTATTTTATTATTTAAGAACCATATGGCTTTCTGTTCACATTATATTTGTTCTTTAAAAAATGGCAACAACCATTGTTTTTATTCATGATGTGTCTGGACCGTTGTGTGTTCTTGATGGTTTAAACCAAAATTCCAAATATGGAATTTTCTCTTCAAGCCTACTTTTTTCATCTTTGATATCTGTACTTACTTCTTGCCTTTCTCCATGAGCCTGCTTGCCCTGATTTGTAGACTAAACTTGAACTACCTTTTCTTTTAGATATTTTATATTTCTTCCTTGGACCTAAATGCTGTCAACAAATTGTGTAGCGGTGTATTTAGGTTTTGCATTGTCATAAGTCTCACTAAACACACACCCCAAACCTCCTTTGTCCCTCCCCTTCCTTGTGCAACCTTTTCTCTACACCAGATTACGCCCTCTTGCCTAATTGCTCCCAAATCCCTTTCGACAGATCTAGATTGCCCCCACATCCCTTTCCACTGCACCATTTTATTCCCATCCCTTTCCATTGGACCACATTGCTCAGTGGTGATTGTGACGGAACCATCGATCACTGGGGTTCTTGGAGAGAACTAATGGCCCGCCTCCTCCATATAGATTATGGGCCCTGGCTTTCAAAATAGGTTCTGCTTTTGTAGAGGTGGGTACAGGGGGTCCGTTTGCACTTTGCATTAAATGTTACAAAATGGGGTTATTTAGTCAGATTATGTTTTGTATATTGGTTTATGTTCAATGCATAATTCTGAGAGGAGAGCACTCTGATTGATTACAATGTATCACAGAGGAGTCAGGGACCGTTTACTACCTTATCCATTGTTCTGTGTAAATTGAATTTACTGTTAAACTGTGATATGTTATTGAATATCTGTAGAAGGTCTGGTTAATTGCTGTTTAGTTCCTGTTGTGTTGCATGTATGGGGTTGAGTGGGCCAAGTTATTTTAACTTGATTATTATATAAGACTCTGTTTTTCTTCAAATAAAGTGTTATTATTCTTAATCACGCACTAAGTCTTGGCTAGTGATTTGGATGGCTGGAGAGATCAGGAGATCCCGTGGCTAAACTGTTCTCAGTCCTTGTGAGGGCTGAGGGTCCCTAGGAAGCAGAGACTGATGGAGGTACCCAACAGGGTACCAGGGGGTTCCTTCACAGTGATCTAGTGGGAGCAGTTTGAATGTCAGTGAGCGAGGGTGTACCACCAACAATGCTAACACTAGCTCTGCTGTTGTCCCCCTCCAGTAAACAAAAGAAAGTGACTCTTGATCGCTTTCTTTACTCGATTTAGTGCATGACGTGCCAGACACATCTCCGTTTTTCTGTGACGTGCCTGGCACGTCATCTGTCGTTAAGGGGTTTATTCTCTAATGGTTATACGGTGAGATAGTTTTTGATAGAAAACAGATAAAACGTGTGTGTATATATATATATATATATATATATATATATATATATATATATATACTAATTGAATTTTATTGGTTTTGACTTTAGTTAATATATGTTTGCTTCAAACTCAAGCTTAATTTTCCTAAAGTTTCAATGTCATTTGATACTTTAGGAAAATTAAGCTTGAGTTTGAAGCAAACATATATTAACTAAAGTCACAACCAATAAAATTCAATCAGTTGATCTGTAGGGTCTACTTAGTAAAGAGATAATTGCAGGGAAATTATGGGAATTTCAAACTTTAGGCCAATGCAGCTGAATGGGGAAAGTTTTCCAACTCAGCTACTTTGTCTCAATTCCCTGTAACTCTCTCTTAATTGAGTAGACCCTTATGTGGATGTCAATACAGTATTTATAATTCTTCAAACAATATTGGGCAGAGTTTGTGGACAGAAAAGTATAGAGGGGAATATCACAAGTGAGTTCAGTCTGTATGGAATTTTACCTAAGAAAGAAAACCTGCAGCTTTGAACAAAGACATTATTTTTCAAATATATAAGCCTCATTCATTTTGTCTTATACATATATCCTGCATCAGTATTTTCATTCACTGTTTATATCAGTCTTATAATAATTAACAATTCTGATTTAAGCCAAAAGAGTAGCAATGAAAAAATTCTCCAACCCAGCTATTTTTATAATGTGTCTATTTTGGTCTATGTTTTTGAACTCGGTTGTCAGTTCTCCATAATGCAGTGTTAAAAAAACAAACCCCTTTATTTAAAATACAAAAGTAACATATGGTTAAGCCAACTAGTCCTGTGTTTTATAATAATGTTATACCCTCCTCTAAAACCCTGGGAGAAAAATAATAATGGGAACTATATAAAACCAGTCAATGTTTCTTGACCTTCATGCTGTGCTCAGCAGACATTTATTGGAAAGAATCTGCTAATTCAACAGACACAATAGCTCTTCAGGATGGGGTCATTCTAAATGACAGTTGCTCTCTTTTTATGCAGCTGCTATTTATTATGACATGATAGGTATTGTATAAGGTGACAGCTGAGGAAGATATAACCTGACTCATGTTTTAATAACCGAAGGTAGACTTCTCCATGTTGACACTAATGACACAACCCTTTCTCTGAAAAGTCACATAAACGGAAGAGTTCTCTTACATGTCTTAGGTTGGACTCAAATATTGGATACGACAGCAAGACTAAAATACATACTAATGCTTCTTTTTGCTTAAGTTGGCAGCCCCGGGCTACAGGAAACCTGCAAATTTGTTCATAGTACCAGACACTCAAACTAGATTATTAGACATATTTTAATTTTATTTATAAGGTGTTTTATCACAAATAATATGTTGATTTTCATCTTGTTTTCATGTATGTCTTGGCGAGAACATGTATGTCCAGAACAATATTACACATTTTATCATTTAAAACAATGCATGCATATTTATACTAGTAACCTGTGGAGGGCATAGGGGTATACATTTATACACATAAAGAGAAAGGACACACATTTATATATAAAAAAAAAAAAATCAAACAATAATAAATGTGTACAATATATAGAAAAGGTTGTAAACTATTAACAGGTACAGTATGTTTTTTGGGAGTCTTTTTCTTTTTGGGAGATTTTAGACTAGTGAAAGGTAAAATGCTATCTAAATGGCTGTTCTACAATGGCAATGTGGAATGGCTTATAAGGTGCTTGTGATGGACCTGAGATTGTGGGATGTGAGCAAGCTGCTCATGTGAGAGTGATGGTGTTCTGCCATAAAGTCTAGGAACTCAGAAGTTCCCATCGGATGAACTGTAAATGCATGTGATCACTCAAATCACACTTTCTGTCATCACGTGCATGTGCAGTTGACTCAATTCACACCTTGAGTGACTGCACACATGCACAGTTCACTCTGTAGGGATGTCTGAGATCCTGCGCGCACAAGCTGTTCACATGATAGGCCTATGATTAAGAGCTTTTGATTGAAATGTGTTTGGTGTTGTAGTTCACCTTGCTTTACGCCGATATGATTAAATAAATTAATTATTTGAAAGAGTTCTATTGTGAATCATTCCCTTGGCAGCAGCCTTCTCTTCATTCAAGTTATATCTGATTTTTAGCTGGTTTAATGAAGGGCATGCTGTGAAAACCGGACAGCCAACTTCTAACAATAATTGAAGTAGGCCCAGTCTATTGATACATGCGGAAAGAAGAGTATCTCTCTCTCTGCACTAGCAGAGAAAGACAGTCAGACCTTGTAGACCTCCATAAGGCATGAGCGGTGAGACTCCCTGATAATCTGGGCATATCGGACAGTGTCACTGTGCATCAGTCTCTAGTTCAACTTTGCCAAAGCAGAGAGGCAGAGCTGAGAATTATCCTGCATGTATCTCTGTAACTCTTGCTTCTCCTATCAAATAATGGTTAAAAAGCCAAATCGTAGTTAACAAAATTAACTTTGCTTAATGGTTTTTATGTAAAATGACATAACTGCACATATTAACTCAGATTTCAGGGTTCTATCTCTGTGTTGTCTGCCTCAGAGTTTTTTTTTCAGTTGCAGATACTGTTTGTCTTGAAAAGATTAAATCTATTATTCATATTAGTCATATTACAACTATTGTTTTACCATAACAAAGTATTTGTTAAACAATTTTTTTTATATATATGTCTTACTATCATCTTACTACTAATAATCAATCATATTTTTCAAGCTGTTGACAGGCCTGACTAACTCTGTTAAGGCAGCCATATCATTTTAAAAGGTTTATAGAGATATTTTATTGGCTGAGATACATAGAAAATTGGTTGATGATATCTGGCCATCCTTCAGCTGGATAGCCCTGCCGTAGAAAATTAATAGGCTAATACTTTCATCTTAACCATAAAACAGAAAATCTCTGTTTTCAGACAAACTGTTTGTTTGTCTGAAGCGCTAGCAGCTCTAGAACACTGAACTGTAGAATCACGAAAAAGGTCAACGCGACTATTTTCAGCTCTCTAGGTTGTTTCTTTCCAGAGTTATGAGTAAATTATGTTTTGTGGTGAACCAGATGGACATTGGGTATGAGCAATAGGAGATTATGACATCATTGGTGATGTAGAACAATGACATCAAATGAGATTTCTATCCTGAAGACCTTATGTTATAGGTTTCAAAGGTACTAAGGGTGGCATATATAGGTCAGCGCAACTATTTTAAGCTCTCTCTACATTGTTCCTGTCCCAAGTTTTGGTTTAAGTAATTTTCGAATAGAAACGCGACTTGCAGTAAAATGATTGCAAATTGTTACAAGACAGAGCAACAAAACTGCTGAGGAGACGAACATGCACACTACCTGTAGAATTTCTGAGTGGAGAACAACACAGCATTGGTACACAAGTTGTGCCAATGTTACAACCATGTGATGGGGCAGATACAAAGAGGACAAGTCAAAGGAGGAAAAATAAACTCTGGCACCAGATTAGTGGTGAAGAAAAGGTAAGTGGATTTAAAATACATATAGGCAGCATGTTATATCACACTAAACTCACACCTGTAGTTTATGTAACACATGTATTAGCTGTATCAATAATATCTAGGAATCTACACTCATATGGAATGTTGCACATGTCATAATGGTTGTCAGCATGGAGTAGCTGCAATGGTGTGTATAGAGAACTATAGATGATGTCATAATCTCCTAGCATAGACTAAATATCAATTTTTTCCAGGCTGAGTGTGCAGAATGCATGTTGTTTACAAGATGGGGCAACAAGAACACATGCTCAATGCTTTTGATACCAAATCCGAGGAGCAGCCACAAGAATCAAAATCCCAAGGGGAATGTCGGGTAGTCTAGGTAGTACCTTAATAATACTATTTATGTAAAATAGCTCCAGAGAACTTGTTCTCATAGCTTCTATATATAGTTAATTTGTAAACTGAAGGCAACTGCATGTGAGCTGGCTAGAGGGAAGTTACCACAATTCCATTTTATAGATTTAAAACGCTCTGTTTTCTTTCTACAAATTTATATGAAAATTGATCTTTTAATTTAAAATCTACACCCTACGTGAGTTTTATTTTTTATCCCTAAAGAGTTACATCAAAATTATCATTCCAATAAGTGTGGAAAATAATAATAAATAAACATGGATTAGAATGACATAGGTCTGTGGCATAATATAAATGATATGCCCCCCTTCCATAATAATACATTGATTGTTATAGCATTGCTAGGAGGATGGGCAGGTTCCTTAATTGCTACCTGCAATGCTCTTATACCTTGCCAGCATTCACACAGCAAGAACTCGACTGCTCTCTTGTGCACATCCTTTCTTGAGCAGTTACATCCAAACGTGTTGTGCCTATGACGATGTGTATGTTGGGGCAACGGTTGTGATGCTGGGTGGGCAGAGGGATGTCTCTAGTATGCCACATGTCCTCTGGCAGTCCCTTAAAGCCCCATGGGAACACACCTCTGCTTGCTCAGTTATTACTCTGCTTCCAGTGTGTTAACTGGGCATTGCCTATTCCCTCTCCTACTACACCTGCTTTCTTTTTTAGTTATTTGGCATCCTGGCTTCTCACTCTGGTTTGTTTTCTTGAACCTTTCCTGCCAGAACTGACCCTGGATGACATTCATACTTGCTTTTTGAATTCCCTATGTTTGTATATTTCTCTAGTTACCTATCTGGGTACTTTTTACCCTGCTGTCTGCATTTGAGGGCCCATTTTTTCATATGTGTGTCTGTTCCTCCCTATCAAGTCTGGACCTTTGACCCATAAAAGGTAAACTGCAGAGCTCCCACATAAAAGGAGCCTCTTATAGGAATCCTGGGTTCTTTGTCACTCTCCAAATTATATTCAAGACTTTTAACCAGGTCCTATAAGAGGCTTAGGTCAAACATGGTAGGCTCTTAAATAATGTAAACAATAATTTAACCCACAGGTACAGGCTCTCAACAATCCATGTATGTTATTTACATGTTTAATCTGAGAAATAGTAGACACAGTGCTGATATATAAAACACATTTAAAAATTAGTTTTTAAAATAAACTAGATCAAAACAAGGACCAATATGACACTTGGGGCAACATCCACGATGTTATATAGGTCTTATGGATTTTAAATAAATAAGGGTTCTGGTTTTGTGGGTATTTCCACTTCCTGCCTCTAGTAGGGTTGCCACCTGGCTGGTATTTTACTGGCAGGCTGGTAAAAATTGTCTTGAGGCCAATGTTAAGTCTATGGAGGCAATAGAAGGCCAGTATTTTTTGTAGAAAAGGTGGCAACCCTAGCCTCTTGTGGCATTGTATCAGTAGTTTTAAGAATTTTGCTCAGATCAAGTTGCAGGTACTTGCAACAGGATCTCACCTGTCAGATGAGCCCACTTTGACTTGTCTCAGTAAAAATGTAGCACAATGGCTACAGTGTCTGGTAAGACCCTGATCGTGTCTCTGCAAAAAGAGGTGATTTGGTGCTTGTGGGGGCTCAAGCACCCAGGGAAAGGGTTCCAGTGTGTCTCCTACATTTTGTTTTCTACCTCAGCATATACTGTCCAAGAGCTACCAGCAAGTCCAGTCTGAGAGTCCAGCCGGTGAGCGGCAACTGCATAACCCAGCTAGTGAGTAGATTATCTGAGCTACTGCCCAGTCTTTGCCTAGCCGTTATCGTGGTGTGCAAACAGTTTCCACAGCAGTTCCCTGCACTGAGACTCCTCCTCTACATCTTATCCGGTGTGAGGCTCACACTACGTCCCATGGCTTAGGTGGCTATGTGAACCTTTTTTCACTATGTTGCCAAAGACCCTCATCTTCTGTATGATCTATAAAGAGGGACATGTGGCTAAGCAGTTTACAACATTCTTAATTAGGCCTTTCATAAAATAGGAGTTGGATTTAACCTGAGATAAAACAATAGTATATACAACTTGCAGGATATTGTCTAGGTAAATATTTTTGGGTAACATCAATGTCCATTTCTTTTATTTTTTTAGTCAGATTAGCACCATGACCAGTATGTACTATGCACAAGCAACATTTCTTTACATTATGTATATCTCCAAAACATACACAGCTTAAGCGCTGAGGAAGTGAGCTGCACACAAATAACTTACAGTACCTGATGAAACACAAGCTCGCATTACCCATTGGTTGACGACAGGACCATAAAATTAAGCCAAAATATATCAGGTTTCAGGTTTATCTAAATGTTATATTTATCTGACTCTTGGCATGTCCTTTGTGTAATGTAAAAAAAAAAAAATAGGGTTACAATTAAAGTAGAGTTAGCATTAGGATTTAAATTAAATTAAAATGATAATACATTAAGGTTAGCCTAATGGTTAGAGTAAGGGGTACATTTAGGGTTAGGGTTAAATTTAGGGTTCCAGTTGGGTTCATAAGGTCACTGTGAACCCCCCCCCCTACACACACACACACACACACACACTATTTTTGGTTATGTACCTATAACTCGCAAAAAAACTGCAAACAAACATGGAAACAAGCATATTTCTAAACTCGGAATATAATTTAGAAACAATTTAGATGGGGTCTTTTTTAATGATTGTACTTGTGTAAATTATTTTTTAAGACAAAGTTAGAAAAATGTTTTAAGATTTTTTTATATTAAATTATGATATATGATGAATATAATGGTATCTAGCGAAAGCCCTTCTTGTGGCAATAAAATAATATGTCATTTGTGTGGGTACAGTATGTGAGAAAGAATAAAGTTACAGCTAAACACAAACACCCCAGAAATGTCAAAACAGTCCATGTCACCAAGGGAAAGACAAGGTCAAAAAGTTATGTCACTAAGGGGTTAAGCTACAAGATTATTTAAAATATATATTTATCTTATTTTATGCATTTGAATGCAATTCTTCAAACACAATGTGTATTGTGTATAATTGTTTAATATTTGTTTATTGTTTTTATATTATCAAAATTCACAGTATGAACAATGTTTAGGTTGGCCGAGTACTTTTAGGAAACAGATGTCATGTAAAGACAGTATATCAATAACATAGTCTGCCCCATGGGGATTGTAGAGGCTACCTTTAGTTATGCAATGATGGGGTTACTATTTGGGTTTTGGGTTTTGTTGGAGCTCACTCTAGGCTGTAGATAGCTTGTGCAAGTTAGTGATATTTGATTGATCACCAAGATTACCTACAATTTACATGGGAGGACAGAATTTTGGCTTTTCACCTGCCTCTCATTTGGTGTCAGGGGTGGTATCTGGGAGTGTAGTGCATGGTTGTTGGCACTAGGTGGAGCTCACACTAGGTACACTTGAGGAAGCCCTGCCCGGCGAAACGCGTCTGTGACACGCCCCTCCTCTCCGCACACTTCCACTTTTTTATCCGATCCTGTCGTTCTGTTGAAACAGACGAATTGATTTTACGGACATTGTTCCTGCTGCATCTCACGGATATTGTTTCTGTTACAATTTTACTCATCTTCGCTGGTAAATCGTACAGCTCCTTTGCCTGTCGCTTGGATATACCCACGCTCTCAAACCCTCGGTCCAGGTGATATACATCGGACAGCTCTGTACTTTTATGTGATATTTGTGAGTTAAAGAGATTTACACTCACAACGCTTTTAAGTAAGCCTCTTTGTTTCCCTGCTTTCATTAAAATTATATTTTTTACTGTGCTTCACTACGAGACTGTTTCTCTCTCTTCCATGTGTATGTCAACATTACGAGTAATCACTCATGCAAGCACATTGATTCCATATACTATGCAAAGCTGAAGTCCTTCAACACTTCGGGATACTTCCTCTTATGCTTAATCACAGAGCAGTGTTTCTGCTCTTGAATCTGTGAGTACAACTCCCACTATCCTCACCAATTCGATAATTGTCCATATACAGAGAGCACTATTTTTCTCCTTTGTCTTTTTTTGTATGTACTAAATTGAAATTGGGAGAGACCTTCAATCAATTAACAAGAGCTTGTTAGAAGCTATAAGTATATTTTAAATATTTTTGAGTCTGACCTCTCACTATAACAACACCTTTTTCCCTCTCTATCACAATATATTTACCACAGATTTCACTTATTTTAATTTTTTTGCACTCCTCTCATTATCCCTCTCTAGAAATAGCCCGGAGTTGCAACAGTAGGAAGGGATTAGGCAGAACGAAGTCAAATACAGTCAGAAGGGTCAATGCAGGCAGAACAGGTTCTGGGTGGGTATTTGGTAATTCGAGGTCAGGAGTGGAGAGGTAAACGTAGTCCAAAATACAGTCCAAGGGTTCAGTAGCTGGGAGATCAATAATCACAGGGGAACAAGGTATGATATAGTGGATAGGGTTCACTATAGAGAGACTAGCCACACTACAAGCTTGAAACGAGCAAGCACTGAGTGAACAGTGCTTGCTGTTTAAACAGGGCACCAGGACCTTTGCTCTGCCCACCATCCTGCAGGTCGCCGCCCCCCTCTGGCTTTAGTCAGATAGTGAAGGCAGGAGTAGGACCTGCCCTTCTGCACACCTCCCGTGCATCCTCCAATGGGAGCATGCAACTGGGCCGCAGGCCATGCCCCCACTATCAGACTGACATTTGCTCTTGTGTTATGCGAGGCAGGCCATACTACAGGCCGGTGATACGGTACTTGGAGTCGGCTGGATCAGGTAGGGAGTCCCTGAAGGAGGCATGGAATGGAACTGGGGTCTGACATTTGGTCTTTTGTCCGCCCCCTGGTGCTTCAATAAACTGTTGAAACCAGTGGAGTTTTCTGCACAGAAAGGACATACGTTTGATCATATACTTGGACGATTTCCTGATCATGTCACAGGACATACCAAAACTACTTATTCATTTGCATTGGACTGTAGAACTCCTTCAGGGTCTAGGCTTCATGATCAATTGGGACAAATCATCTCTCTCTCCATCTCAAACTATGAAGTTCATGGGGTTCAACATCAATTCGATAAGGGTGTCCTTACACCTGCCTTTTTCCAAGGTGAAGTCCATCAGGAAAGAGATCAGGAAGGTTCTGATCCGACAGGTGATTACCATATGGCATCTTGCTCGAGTCATTGGCTTGCTGTCCGCCGCCATTCAAGCCATATTTCCTGGACCCCTACATTACAGGGCACTTCAACAGCTGAAGATAAGGTTGTTGTGTCACAGCATGACATACGACCAGTTGGTGCCTCTGCCTAAAGAAGGAGCTCTCCTGGTGGCTAACCCACATGGATGCCTGGAAGAGATGCGATATTTGGAACAGTCCCAGATCTTATTGTGGAATCAGAAACCAGCTTAATTGGCTAGGACACATAATGTGGTCCTACATCCACAGGCAGACAATTGTCTCAAGATGAAAGGACTTTTCATAAAGTCCTTTTGCAATACAAATGTTTGCCGGAACTTCTCAGAATTATTACATTTTTCTGCGTATGGACAACACTTCAGCGGTGCATTGCATCAACCCCTTAGGGGAAACAAGGTTACTGACACTATCACACCAAGCATCAGCCTTTTGGCATTTTTGCCTGGCACGCAATATTTCTGTGCAAGCGGAACATATTCCAGGATTATCAAACACGGCTGCAGATTGGAACGCTCTCCATCTCAGACATCCCAGTGACTGTAGATTATAAGGACTCTTTGGGGTCCCCTGGACATCATTATTTTTGCCTCTCATCTTAATTCCCAAATTCCTCAATTTTACAGTTGGAGACCGGATGTAGAAGCACTGGCATCGGATGCATTTCTGCAACATTGGCAGCTTTCAAGACACTATGCATTATCCCCCATTATGTCTGATCCCTTGAACTCTGCTTCATCTACGTTATTGCAAGGCATGCTGGTCCTGATCACTCCTTATTGGGACCCTCAACCTTTGCTCCCTGGAACTGGCGTTCGACGTGCCTCATCTGCTTCCTCCTTGGCACAATCTGATTAACAATTTGCAAGGATCTCCACATTAGATGATTTTTTTAACAAGGAATAATCCGATTCTTATTAGTAGAGGATTGTTTATTAGTTATCTTTACATTTTCCCCCAAATCATACTCTCAGGCAGGGGTTTCTAATGAACATACCGGAGTGTATTTCTTTCTTAAATTGATTGAGTAAAGATGTTGGGAAACTAATGTCATTAGAACTTTTGGTTAAAATATTTGAAGTAGCAGTGTTAGTGTGTTACTTGTAATTTGAAGTTGGTTTCCAGAAGTAAGTATAATATATCTGTTTTCAAAAGATATTATTGTTACAAATGACAAGGTATTTGTTTTCATTTCCGGATCAAAAACTGATCAGAATAAGAAAGGCAAATGGGCTAATTTGGGTAGTTTCAATTGCTCTTCAACTTGTCCAGTGGAGGCTATGCTTACATTTTTGTTAATACGGCTTCTTACCTTGTACATGTTTCAGTTTGATTACATTTTCAAGTTGTTTTTAGGTAGATTAGGTTTAGGAAAAAGTTTCTGTACCACTCTGGCAGTTGTGCTTAGGACTTACTTTTGATCTCATTGGTGCCGCAATGTCATCAGACCCGGTATATAGACCCTAGCCTTCTTAGATGTATGTTAAGTGATCTATTCTCTAAATATAAATATTTCCCAAATCCTCCATTCAGGGACACCTAAATAAAATTGCTGAAACAATGAACAAGAATGTTTACTGCTGAATTATATAAGGTACCATCATATGCAATTGTTAGCATTGAATACTCTAAGGGTTAAAAAAAAAAAACTGTTCTTGTTACACCACCTACTCCACACATCTGATGTCTAATTTCTAACTGTTTTATCAATCATTTTTTTTTTTTATATATTTGGATGTATTATGAGTTTGTGTTAGGCTGCTTAGGAATAAGAACAATCTGTGCGAAACGTGTCAAGCTTCAACCTTCAATAAATCTATTCTTTACTGAATAAATCTGTAACTTTACTACTGGACTACTTCCACTATTTTTTTTCTGGTGTAAGCTGCTATCCTAGATCAGTTTTAGGAAACTGTAGATTTTCTTCTCTATCTCTTTTAGCATAGGAGCAACAACATAAGGCTGCAGAATGGGGTTGGAAGGTAAGTTTATAAAACGGTTTGGGAGAAGGGAATCAGAGAAGTTTCACATTTGTGTTAGACCTCAGTTGTTATAATATAATTATATATAGAAAAAGGCGCTTGATGTGCGCAGACATCCTCTGATGCTGCCTGACACTTCCTACTTCTATGATGGAGTGCCAGAAGGTCACATGACCTCCCAGCTTCCATCATAGAAGTCCCGGCAGAAGTGTTGGGCAGCACCGGAGGATGTCAGCACGCATCCCACATACATCCACCGAAGGCCTGCAAGTAGGATCCAGGTTTCCTCTATTTGAAGTCTGGATATAAGACGAAGCTTGAATGTAAAACGAGGGGTTTTTTTCAGAGCATTTGTTTTGGAAAAAAAACCTTGTCTTATATTCGAGGAAATACGGTACTACAAATAAAAATATTTTGTAATATGGATAAAATATATTTTTGTATGATTATTAATTACTTTAAATTGTGGTTTGTGATAGTTGGTAAACCTAGAGACATGGAGAATTCTGATACAGTCCATTGATATTTTTGTGTTTACTATGGAATTTGACTGACACTGTTGGTATTTAGGTATCTTTCCACTATACCCTTACTGTTTCAGTAAATTATTTATGTGCATACATCATGGGGACTTTTCTTCATACTATGAATTTGGACCAGTTAGAAAATAAGCAGATGTTATATAATTACCTTTGATAATGGTTTAGGTATTAAACAAAACAAAGATGATGCAAATTATGCTTTATTTAGATGTGAAATACTCCCATTTTAAAATGATGACACACAGTGTGAGAATGTACCAGATCCAGTAAAATCAGCACCTTTAATGTCTATGGCATATGGTTGTTTTAATTACATTTTACAAACTATTTACATAAATTAGAGAAAAGCTTAAGCAGAATATTCTGAGATTCTTTGGCAACATTGTAATTCTACAACAACATTACATACATTTTAACACTAATACATGTCTGCTCATTTCAGTCTACATTACAATACTCTGCCTATTTCTGAGTTCTTTCTGAGCATCTTTATTCCAAAACATGCATATGAATAATCCATAACAGAAGAAAAGTGCTGAGTTATGTCATTATTCATATGATGTACCTATAAAATATATCTAACTAGACCCATTCCTGTTAAAAGTAAGTGGGTTCTGTTCAAAGAGTTATTTTAGAGACTATTATGTGAGGTATTCGAGGCATTTTTTAATACATTTTTATGGCATATCAGAGTATAAAATATAAAATATACATATATAATATATACATTTTTCCACATTAATTTAAGTCCTATATCTACATATATACAGACATAGACACATTTATTTTGGATGTCAGTTGGCACATAGAAACCCAGGGTAGACCTTAAGAGACTCAAGATTACCATTCCTGTTTCTTTAGAGGTGAGTGAATCAGAGACCCATATTATCAGTTCTTGAATACTTTCATCAAGGGCAACTTAAAGGAATGGTTTACTGAGGTTGCTTTACTTTTGTAGTAAAGCCTATCTATATCTTATAGTGGAACATGACCACAGAATAAAAATAGGCCTGGAATATAAAATCAACTTCCACTGTATAAGACTGGACCACCAGCAGCTAATTCTCTCACTAATCCTATTACACTGAATGTTTTTTACAAATTTTTAGCACAAAAAGGTGTCACAGTTTCTATCCACACTGTATTTTATAATACTTTAGAGCCAGATGCGTGTGACTGCATAATATAAAGGCACTAGTAGGGTTGCCACCTTTTCTTCAATAAAATACCGGCCTTGGTACTGTCTCCATAGACTTAACATTGGCCCGATGACAATTTTTTACCGGCCTGCCGGTAAAATACCGGCCAAGTGGCAACCCTAGGCACTAGGCGGTTAGGCCGCTGCACATTGACTATGCTCTGATGTGTGTATAGGGTTTACAGTTCAAATGTGGTGTATTTTTGTTTACAACTGTATTTTCTCCAGTGTGTCTGTCACGTTCATGTGTGTCTGTATCCTTTGGAGGAAGGTAATTCTTCTGTGTAATGCACACAAAACAAAACTTATAGACATAACAATAGAGACTACAGTGAGTGGTGTGCATGTATAAGTAAGGTATATGTCCTAGAGTCAGCACTCAATATATGGTTTACATGTTCCAAGACTCAATTTCAAAGACTAACCTCATAATACTAAGTTATGTGTATAGAAAGCCTGTGTTGTGACCATTAAAGTTCTGCTTAATACTCAATAACAGAAGTTTTGTATGATGGAGGGAAAGGGGAATCCCG
Source organism: Pelodytes ibericus (assembly GCA_036172795.1). Classification (NCBI taxonomy): domain Eukaryota; kingdom Metazoa; phylum Chordata; class Amphibia; order Anura; family Pelodytidae; genus Pelodytes; species Pelodytes ibericus. The sequence goes on along the minus strand of CM069861.1, from coordinate 83,931,243 downwards.
AAGACTTGCCTCTACTCTTTTCAAAAGAAAGCTATTAGCTTGTAGTGGCTGTTCTGCCAGCAGTTGGGAGAATTAGACTGTTCAGATAATAAAGTACTGACAGTGACTAGTCACACTTTCATGGTATAGTCAGGTATAGGTACTTTTGGGGTTATTTTAAAAATAAAGTGTAAGAAATAAATGATTATTTGTTAAGTTTAATAGTATTTGCACCTTTTCTATACATGTTGAAATTTTTGTATGCAGGCATTAACATCTACACCAAAATGTAATTTGTATCACATGTACATGAGATGCACCAGTGCTAAATGTGGACCATGTAGCACTAACCATCTGTTGGGTGTTAGCATATATATCTGTACATGTGTGGATAGCACCATTATTTGGCATCATGTGCACCTATTTTATCCATTTGGTGCCAATAATATATTATCATCTACAATGTTTTCTGATAAAACATCCAAAAATACACTTGACTTGTTAGACTAGTGTCTAGGGATGCACCAATCAGCTTGGCAAACATGAATGAACCAAGATCCCTTTCATTCACATGATGTGAGATATCATTCACACAAACACATTTTTAGGGCTTCAGTTTACTTGCATAGTGATTTCTTGTTACAAATATTTTCTTCATGTAACCTCAACATACATACAATTACGAGTGGTTGTTTAGTGCACTGCCCTCCATTGTCCCATGTAAATCAGTATCATACTCTCCAATAGGCCCATTCTCATTTTAATCCTTCTGTTAATAATGTGTATTTCAATTAGAGACATAGACAATTTCTCAAGTGACAAAACTCAATGGTGGATGTTTCACAGGGCTATAAATATAAAGGATACACGTAGATCAGTGCTGGCAGCATCTCAGTTACTACCAATAATTCACATTAAGAAGATAGTTAAAAAATAATCCACAGAACATTCATTTTTTTCACAAAAGTCACCATCACATTAAGCACCCCAGGAAGATGCTCGTTTCCATGGGAATTAGTCTCATTTGGACCCTCTCGGTACAGACCCCATACATCCACTAAACAATCATGGATTTAACTTCCAAAAGTGTACAAATATTTGTCAAGACATGCCTTATTTGATCTTTGGTGTTAACTGATGTTCAACACAGGTTTATCTTTCATTGTATTAGTTACTTCTACTGGTAAAGTAATACTTTCTGATAGTACTTTAAAATCTTTGACCCTGTATTTAAGACATCATATATAACATTATTTGCTTATGTATATGCATGCATTTTTTAATATCAATTTCCCCACATGCGTAAAGGAACACAAAACTTTTTTTTCACTTTGCTTCTAATATAGAATTAGTTGTCCCTAGTATGAGGATGAACTGGCCTGTACTTTTGATAGTACACGCCAGTTTATCCTCTGACCGACATGGTATGTTGATAAGGGGCAGTGGAATATAATTTGGGGGATTTTAGCATTGCCCTGTTGTTTATTTTCTGTGTATAACTGTCTGTTTTAAAACCACAAGTATTTATTAAAATCTATTCAGTAATAAGTGCACCTCAAACCTATTAAAGATTATCAGTAAATATTCCAATTAGAACATAACTGGACCATACACCTATATGACAATACCTTTAAAGGGATGATTCTCCTCACCATTGGGTGACCACATTATTACTACAAACGGATGTGCCATTGAGCACAATGCTAAGGGGGTGATCCCCTACCTCTGGTTGACCCCCAAGCAAAATATATATCAACCAGCATTGCCAAACGGACACTTTTAAGGGTGACCACCTTCCAGCTTGGGTGACCCCGTCAAAAGCATTACAACCCATAGCGGCACTATTACACAGGGACAATTCCCTATTAGTACCACATATAGACCTCAGGTCATATTAATTCTATACAATATGGCACTTCCATGCTACAACTGAGGTGTACCGTACTCTTCTGAATGCAATTCTATAGGATGCACCCTCAGTGGTACTGTCCCCACGGCGCTGGGGCATTAAAGGATGAACCCCTTAAACGTTATTGAGATTCTTATTGTCTCCCATATACACGGCTTGCAGCCCATTCATATATCAACCACTCATCGCATAGAGGGTGACCCCCTCCTCAGACTACCTGCAGGACCTTACATGGAAACTGATCCCACTAGGAGAAATTATGTTGTGCATAGACACTTTATGTGTGTGCTAACAAGTGTACTTCCATACCTGAACCTCTTCTGTCTTCCAAAGACTGGAAGTTTACACCGCACACATTAAGAGCGATTTATTCCAGCCACCAACTCAAGACTTTCAGTCTATGATCAATGCTGCATTAGCAGCTTCAGTGGAAAAAGCTATTTCCAAGATGCTGGTACAAGGTTCCCCCAGAAATGATCGACATTGACACCCCACTTGACACGGAAGTTATGGGCTCCACAAACTCCTGAGCATCAGATGCCATATCCAAGAGACACTGGAAGGGCACCACCATGGCCCCGGATTTCACAGTGGAATTGGATGCCAGCCTCTGGGGATGGGGAGCACACTGTGCTCATGCTTACACCGGAGGCCCATGGTTAGAGGAAGAGACGAACCTTCACATAAATTGGCTAGAATTGATTGCGGGATCATTTGCGATCCAAAACCTTGCCAAGAACATGTCCAATTGCTGTATCCTCCTATGCATGGACAACATCTCACCCTGACAGAGTCAATGATGGACATTTACCGATTCTGTCTTCCCCGCAACAGCTCTCTTCCAGGAGAGTATCTCCCAGGAATCGCCAACCTCACAGCGGGCTGGTTCTCTCATCACTGGAGGAACTGCAGCGACTGGTGTCTGGTCACATCAGTGTTTTCCAGGCTCAAGATGCCCAGAGGACCATTCCAGATAGATCTGTTCACATCAAGTACATTATGCGAAGCAGTAGATGATTTTCTACAACCATGGCCACCTGGGGGAACATATGCGTTCCGACCTTTCTCGATGTTGGCTAGGGTCCTTCATCGTCCTCCCATCACTGGGACCTCCATGATACTCATCACACAGTTATGGCAGAGTCAAGCATGGTTCCCGGATCTACTGTCTATATCTCAGGATCATCTGTTATTCCTTCCATAATTTCCCCTCCTTCTAACAAATTCAAAAGGGGAACTTCATGTACTGGTTCTACAGGAATGTTTGGAGTTGGTGGCTTGGAGTATTTCAGGGGATCCTGGCCCATCAAGGGCCTATCGCAATTGACTAAAGACCTACTATGGGACTCTTGGGAACTAGGAACAAGACATAGCTACATATTGACATGGAATTCTTGGTATTGCTGGTCTGGAGTAGAACTTTGGTCCCTTTAGTGCCCCTTTAAGAGATAATTTTTTTATCACACCTTTCTTTGGCAGGTCGATCATACCGTTTAATCAATGTGGTATGTTCGGTGATCTCAGCGGCTCACGTCCCACTTCAGAGTACCCCGGTAGGGCAGGATCCTTTGATATGTCATCTACTATGGGATATCAAATTATCCAGGCCCCCAGCTCCCACCCAGTAAACTTGGTTAGAAAAAGAAAGGAGCACAGCGCTTTAAAGTAAAAGGGTAATAATGAAAAATATATGTGAATGTATCAAAAAAAAGAAGAAAAAAGGCTACTTCCACCAAAGGAAAGGGGAGAAGGGATAATAATAAAAATAAAACTAACCAGTATATTGTCCACACATAAAAACCACACAAGCAATGTAGAGAGAAATCTCTCAATCCTGTGGAGGGAGGATCTCCACCAGATAAATAGCTAGTCTTATGACTGCAGTGATCTGCACCACTGCAAAACAGAAGCACAGTATTAAAAAAGAAGGGAGACAGCGTTTAAAATAAACTCCAGAAACAAAATATACTATATAAAATATACATTTATTACAAGTCACAGAATAAATGTGTATACATATAGTAACATAGTAATTTAACCCCTTCGTGACGTTAGAATGTTCTATGCCGTCCTGACTTTAAGTGCCTTAAAGTCGTTAGGACGGCATAGAACGTCCTTTGTTAAACAGCTCATCGCGGCTCCCCGCTATGAGCTGTTTTCGGATCCCGCTGCAGGCACTTGCACTTTGAGTGGCCTCAGTCCGACAGGGAAAATGTAGCCGGTGCTCAAAGCGAGCACCGGCTACATTTCTCTAAATCACTTCCGGGTTCGGGCACGCCTCCGTGATGTCACACGTGACGTCCGGAGGTCTCGCGATCTTTTGGCAGGGACCCACAGGGTCTATTAAGACCCTGATCGGGTCTCTGCTAGAGTGTTCCTGGCTACCGATCACCTAGTGATCGGTGGCCAGGAACAATTTGTGACGTTTTGGTGCTTGCGTCGTTTGGGACGCAAGCACCATGCGTCACGAAGGGGTTAAGTTGAAAAAAGACACAAGTACATCAAGTTCAACCCTTCTACCTATCATTCCAGCTTTTGATCCAAAAGAAGGCAAAACCCCCTAAGGAAGCTATTTCGAATTTTTCCTCCTAGGGACTACAAAGAGCAATCAGATTTCTCCTTGGGTCTCCTTGGATTAATGTTTTTTCTATTATTAATAGCCCTATATGTTCTGCTTTTCTTAAAAAAATTCCAGACCATTTTTAAATCTATTGTGGTTATTAGCACTACCTCTCTTGGCAGTGAGTTCTATAAATGTATTGTCCTTACCGTAAAGAAACCCTTCCTTTGTGGTCTATGAAATCTTTGCTCTTCCAGTCTCAGGGGGTGACCTCTTGTTCTTTGTACATTTCTGATAATGAACAGGTCCTTGGAGAGTTCTTTATATTTGCCCTGCACATTTATATATATAGAAAGTCCAGTGCCACTATAACATATAATACAAAGCTGTTCACAAGAACAAAAATAATATAAAATAACATACAGGATTAATAATATAAAATACAAACAACAGGGAAAAAGAATGTACATATAGACTCTTACCCACTGTTTTTAGTTCACCTGGCCAGGTAATTGAACATTTGCAAAAGTAAGCGATGTTGCACTAACACAGAAAACACCCCACAAGTTTCGTAAAAACTTCTTCAGCTGGAGGGTATTGGTGTGGGAAGTATATTTAGTTCTTTGTTTCCTTAGAGATTGGCAGATATGACACATCCGTGTCATATCTGTTTTTTTCCAAAGGTGCCCCATCTCTGCGTGGTGGATACCTTATTACATTAAGTGGAGGTTACTACATCGCTTCGGTGTTCACATTCGCGCCAACTTCATGTTTCCTATACCAAACCATACAAACCATTTATGACCACCACGTTCACTAGATGGGTACGTTGTCTTTTGTCCCTGGTGGGTGTGGAAACATGCTTCTGTGCTCACTCAGTATGGGGCACAGCGGCATCTCAGGCTTTCATGGCAGGGGCATCCCTGACCAATATCCTTTGTACAGCGTATTGGACACTGGAAGATACTTTCAGGATTTTGAATTTCCGTCAGTTTTGACATGTGTATGACTTTTTTACCACATCGTTAAATATGCAAAATAGGAAGCCTCCTGTCATGTAGTAAAATTGTAGATTATGCTAACATAGTTTACCTATAATCTTAGTTTTAATAAGTACAGGAGGTGAGTATTTTCCCACCCTGGGATTCCCTCCCTTTTCTGTTATTCTGTTTCAATGGGCAAATTACTAGGTATACTAGTATTTATTAGTATGTTTTAAATCTTATATATTATATTTTCGTAACTTAAATAAATTACTGTAGAATTACTATGGAAATTTGATGTTTGTTGGACATCAGTTTATTACCATTAATTTTCATCTGTTTCTGTTATTTTCTGTCAGACTCCCCTAAGAAGTAACTCACCAGAATATCCTAGGATCCAGACGATCAAAATTTCCTCCATTCTCTCCACCACTGGGCTCAATACTATGCTCTCCTTCAAGAGTTTACTATCCCCTTGACAACTAGCAGAGCTCGTGGCGCACGCCGCGTGATGTCCTGTCTGCAAGAATTTAAAAGGAATCTCAGCCTTCAGTATGGTGCTGAGTGATTCTCGTGTATCCTGCCTCTTAGCGTTTATTACCTTCTGTTAACTGTTGCAGAATTGGATTGTCTTCGTTCCCGCTACTTTGCCTGTGCCCCTGACCTTGGATTTCCTTTTGACTTCTTTCCTGTGCTTGTGGTGCTTGTGCCCCTGACCTTTGGACCAGCTGACGTTGCTTCTATTCTGGCTTCCTATTTACCTGGCATTTCCCCCGGATGATTCTACACACCCTGGCTTCTCAGGTATTCCTGTATCCTGAAGTTCTACTTTCTAATGGTGTGAATCCTGCTACTCTTACACACATTCGTGCATACCTAAGAACTGTGCTGTTTACTGCTACTGCTTATTGGACTACTCAGAGTTTTCCTCCAGAGAGTATTGGAGTTTACACTCAGTCATCTTTAAGCGAGACTACCTGCCTCCAGTGTCTGTATCCATTTCTCCTAACCAGGTGTGTTCCTCACATTGTTGATTCCTATTATTGTGGCATATTTACCTGTACTGTTAGCCATACCCTGCATATTAGTTTCCACATCCTGTATACCTCACATTTTCAGTGTGATCTTCATCAAGTATTTCTGACAGAGGGGGTTTAGGAATATTTCACTATAAGTTTCTTCCAAGTTTCGTTTTGCTTCCTGATGTTGTTCTGGACTGTCAAGTCAAATCAAAGAAAGAGGAGGATCTATACCTGTCAGGGCTTTATATGGAATGTGTTATTTGTTTTGTTCAAGTTTAATGATTGACTTGTGCTGCTGGAGGCATAAGTAAAGAAAGTTATGCAAAATAGGAAGCCTCCTTTCTATTAAAATTAAGATTATAAGTACACTATGTTAGCATAGTCTACAATTCAAAAAGGATTTGTAGGAATGTGGCCCTGTGAGCAATGATATTGTGAAAGCAGCTTGATTGGAAAAGTGTGTTTGCCATAAAATATGGGCATTGCTTTCAAATGGGTTTGCATAGTAAATGTCATTTTTAAGAACAAGAGAAGCTAGTAATAGAGTTGTGCAAAGTAAAAAGATTCTGCACCCAGGATTCAGTGACCCCAGGCTTGATCCTGGCAACATTCAAATGTGTGGTTTATAGTTTATACATTTTAAAGTGGATTGAAATATTAAGGTAGAAGTTTTGAGCACTCTAAAAAGTTTATTAAACAAATCTATTATTAGAGCACTAACAAAATGATTTATGCATTTGGCTTTGGGAGTGTATTATTAATTATTTAGATTATGATATGTGTAGTTCTTTTGGTATTCACTCTTTGACAACTTTAGTTGATTGTTTCTTATTTTATTATGCTGCCAGTGTTTTTTAAACTTTTTTAAACAAGGAACAGCTTTACATGTGATCTAAACAACATTGTAAATTTCAACAATTCTTCCTTTTAAATAAGATATGAGTTCTCAAGAACAGTCTGGTTTACACTGGGGAATGTCTATACTTTGTAAAGTTCAGATACACAGATTTAAAGGTCTAAATACAACGTGTTCAGGAAATGGATCAAATAGTTAGTTTGGAAACTAAAAGAAACAAACCACTGCTAAAATCTCTCACATTAACAGGCACAATACACACACAATACAATACTCAAGACCCTTCACCTTTAGCAAGCTTTTCCAAGTCCAATGTACACTGTTAAAACATCTGTCAAATCATAATCTCTGAACTGAAATATTAAGGATTTGTTTTATTTGTTTTAACAAGACAAAACATTGGAGGAGGACAAACAGGGCAGCTAAGACTAAAGAGAATCACAAAGGCATAACTTTCAGTAGCGCTAAAAAAAAAAAAAAAAGAATCTTGTGATTGATAAAGTGTTTAATGATATCTAATCCTAAAGATTAGGTAGCCAAAACTAGTTTAAGTTAAACTTTCATGATGTAGCTTACGGTTTTGGGAGTAGATGATTAATTATTTTGTTTATGATATTTGTATGTCATTTGATATTCACACTTCCACAGCTTGAGTCTTTTATCTCTGATTTTATTATGTTGTCTGAGTTGTTCTTTGTTTTGTTTTTTCCTGATTAAAGAGAAATGTCAGGGCCCCTTAATGAAAATAATTCTGCCCTGCCCATATCTCCCTCTTGCCCCCCTAACCCCCCAAAGTCATTTTAGCCAGGTCTTTGATTATCATGCCAATGATTTAAATACACTCCAGGCCATTGTTTGTATTGTACATCCAAGACTTAATATGCCACAGTCAGTTAGTTTATCCATTAATATGCCACTGATAATTTGTCCATTAATATGCCACTGACAATTTGTCCATTAATATGCCACTGATAATTTTTCCATTAATATGTCACTGATAATTTGTCCATTAATATGCCACTGATAATTTGACCACTCACATGCCACTGATAATTTGACCATTAATATGCCAGTGATAATGTGTCCATTGATGTGCCACTGATAATTTTCTCATTAATATACCAGTGATAGTTTATCCATTAATATGTCACTGATAATTTGACCATTAATATGCCGCTGATAATCTGTCCATTAATATGCAACTGATAATTTGACCATTAATATGCCAGTGCTCTTTTATCCATTAATATGCCACTGATAATTTGACCATTAATATGCCACTGATAATTTGTCCATTATTTATGCCACTGATGATTTGACCAGTAATATGCTACTAATAATTTGACCATTAATATGTCACTGATAATTTGACCATTAATATGCCACTGATAATCTGTCCATTAATATGCCACTGATAATTTGACCATTATTATGCCACTGATAATGTGACCATTAATTTGCCACTGATAATTTGACCATTAATATGCCACTGATAACTTGACCATTAATGTGCCACTGATAATTTGACCATTAATATGCAACTGATAATTTTCTCATTAATATGCCAGTGTTATTTTATCCATTAATATGCCATTGATAATTTGACCATTAATATGCCACTGATAATTTGTCCATTATTTATGCCACTGATAATTTGACCATTAATATGCAACTGATAATTTGACCATTAATATGCCAGTGCTATTTTATCCATTAATATGCCACTGATAATTTGACCATTAATATGCCACTGATAATTTGTCCATTATTTATGCCACTGATGATTTGACCAGTAATATGCTACTAATAATTTGACCATTAATATGTCACTGATAATTTGACCATTAATATGCCACTGATAATTTGTCCATTAATATGCCACTGAGCTAATTTACCCCTCCTCCCCCAGTACTTACCTGGATGCGGCTCTTTCCCTGCTGTCTCCATCACAGTGAAGCCAGAAATACAGCCACTGGATATCACTTGCCATAATTTCCGGCAGTTGTGACAGAAAGTTAGCTGCTGCCCAATCGTGACTGTCGTGGGCCCATTTTGCGGCCAGCGGGGGACCACGGGGCAGCTGTTTTTGGCCCCCAGGAATGAATAGGCCCAGGGCAGCTGCCTCATTTGCCCACACTTTTTGGGGTGTATCCTCTGATGATGGCTCTGTCTACACATGAACAGTCTAAAGTTAAAGGATTGGTGGAGACAGGTAGATTGAAGGTGCAAATCAAATAGATGGAATGGAATCCAATCTGGTTTTTGACTTAAGGCTGCAGAAACCTAGAACCTCCTTACATGGATAAGTATGGGGACATGACTTTGATTTTGGCTGGGTCCCAACTGGAAGTGGATGCCACTGAGTATAAAACTGTGTTGGGGATGAATTAATTTAGAAAACACCAAGCTAATTTTTATTGAGTGGTAGGTCAACCAGGCACTACATGCATATATGTTTTCTAATAATACAAATTGAAGGAAGAGATAAATACACAACTTTCTAAATTTTTCAAATTTACAGCTACACCACATATTGAGTTATCAGTTCAATGTCTGCTTCTATGACTGAAACTTCAAGTGCTAATAATGGCGATTGGAGAAATTGTAGAGTTCCATGATGTTTTGATCTTGACCACTATAATTGGATGGCTAGACACTGCTGGTAGCACCTCTGCCCGTTGTAGGAAATCACTTCCTTAGCCCCTGAATAAAGCTCAGCATTCACCCAGCAAATCTTGCCTGGAACCTTGCTTTTGTTCCCAAATAGCAGACAATAGCTAGCAATTGGGTACAGCAAGAATGAACATTTATTTGTGCATAGACTTATATACAGAAAAATATGACATCAACTAGTGGGAGGCACAGGGAAACTAATTAAAACATGGTAAGCCTCAAACAATTGAAAACCCAGTTTAAAACAAGAAATTTAATACAGTATAACTCAATATAATTAAACATGACACATTAAGATACAGAAATACAGACTACAAGAGACAATAGATGGCTCACAGGACAGTTAACACTTACTGATTAGATAAGTACATATTAAGACACTAACTTATAATAACATTGCACACACTACTTGGAATAGCTTTGCCTGGACACCTTGAGTTGAAAGTCTTGATGCACTGAATGGGTGCATCATGTCCCTGCCAAAGTGTGTACAGGGCAAAGGCCCTGGGTAGTGAAAGGGGACAACATGGGGCCCCATAGAGATAGTCAATAGTGAATCCAGGGGACAGGTAACAACCAGGAGCAAGAGGGCAGTGATTTGTCTTTTGGGATGCTATAACCCCTTCCAGTGCCAGGGGAGCCTAGGGCATGCAGGCTTCCATGACACATAGCTCCTTCGTGAGGGGTTTTCCTTGATCCTATGAGGGTCTATAGTCTACAGGGAGGTGTTTGGCACTTAGGGCGCTCTAAGAGCCCCAGTCACACAGTCTGTCATGATTCCCTTTGTGACAACCACTATGTTGGCACACTCTGAAAAAGTGGCCTCAACTGTATTATCTTCTTTAATTACACTTCTATAAAAATAATTTCTATTAAATTTACTTCTATAAGGGACAAGGTCACGTTCGACACTGAATCATGATTTTTAAAAGACTAAAACACTTTAGATCCACTAAACAATACAAAGGGGTAACAGTAATGAAAGTTACCTTAGAATAAGTATAATTCTTCTCAAGCATCTCCTCAAAGAGTGGCTCCTTAAAGTGGATTTTTGGCAGTACATTTTTTTAAATGGACTATAATTTGGACAGAATTATGTTAAAGAAAGATTTTAACGTGGCAGTGAGGTACTTTAAATTTATCATTATAAGCACTGCATAAACTGCATGACACTTTGTATTTTGAATGAAATGAATGAGAACATTTATATATATATGCTTTTTTTAACTAGTCAGTCCATCAGATCCTCTACTTTTCACAAAAATATGAGGTTTATTTAATCAAAAGTGAATAATGGCATTGACAAGAGAACAACCAAAATCAGTCATTAGGAACCGAAGCACCTAATGCTGTAAGATGTTTGGGGTCTAAAACTCTGATGTTTGAGGCCTGAGTTCTGGTCGCATTCTGATCATTTTGGTGGTGAGAAAACACCCTAACAGTGAAAAACTCAGGAAGCAACAACATGCTTCTGAATACAGAATTTAATTCAGTAATAGGTGATACCCAGACAATATGTTCGGGCTGATATCATGCATTGAAACAAAGTGGTAGCCTTGTATGCCCCTTTAAATTCTATAGGAGGTTTCGCACATTGCAAAAATAGCCACAAAATTCAACTGAAATATATTGACCCTTCCATAGGAAAATAAATCAACTAACAGCCAATCACTATTGATTAATGTGTGTATAAATACTAATCACATGGCAAGACCACCATTTTACACCAGGATTAGCAGCCAGCTAACTTGAAAACAAAGTGAAAAGAAAGAAAATAGCATGGCAAGAGTCAGGGCAAGGAGTACATCATCATCCTCCTTATCATCACATGACGATGAGTAAATCTCACTGTTGCATCTTATTAGTAATCACTGAAAGCTTAGTTATTTACCATTCCTATCACCCACTTATACTCCCGCTGAAAAAGTATCTCCCCTTCTTACTGCCCCCTCCATGACCTGGGCTTGTTAATTAAACAAAAAAAAGATATCAACAGGTGGGAAAAACAACAAACAGGAAGCCAGTGAATTGTGGGATAGCAAGAACATAAGGGGTAGACATAATGTTCACGGTGCGTTCTGTGTATGACCGGTATATTGTAGTTATTCAATAGGTAGCTAGATGATATGTGTACACAACATGGTTATCAATGCAGTACTTCTTCTAGTGTCCTGATCTCTGGACCCCTCTAATCCACATTAGGACATATGTCATACATCTATGCTATGTAAAGGTGCTGCACTGTGTATAAAAGTGTCTTTTAATATATCTATATACATCTTTCTATGTGGGTAAACCTTCTTTTTTATTGTGCTTACAAATTTTGCTGCCTAACTACTGTTCTGCTGCATAACACTCTTTTTACAGGTTTTTGGAACAATATTCTAGAAATGGCCAAATCCTCCAAATCCTGAAGCTATCTCAGGTTTCTTGGCTATTGAAATATTTAATTTTCTTAATTTATCAAACATTATATGCTATAGTTGTCTGACTCCAATTAAATCTGCACATTACATAAATGCAAAAGTGATGTTTTCCTTGTCAAACATAGCAGGTTAAAAACCACACACGCGTAACGCATTTCACAATGAAAGTACTTATTCACATCTGATCTGTCTCATTCCAAGAATACCATAAAAACACCATTAACTACATAAAAATTGAAACAACATGTGACTTTGTTAATTAAGGAGAAGTCAATGCAGCCCATCAGAAATCAAGAGTAATAAAACCCCACAAGCTGAGAAGGTAGTCCCTGATGTTTCTATTGCACCCGATACAAATGTGAGAACTTTGTTGATTGCCTGCGTCTGATCAATAAAGTTCTCACATTTGTATTGAGTGCTGGGCGCCCATTGAGTTTGTATGCTATTAAGGGTGGAATCTTCGTCCTGAGGCACCGAGTTAGAGCGTGTGCATTTACGAACCATTATTCGCAATTGTGACTTCTCTAATAGTTATTAATTATATTTATTCATTATTTGAGGGATTTTTTTTTACCAGAGAATATCACATTTAATAATGACATGTCTTGCTGGTTTTCCTTATACAGTGTTTTACTCACAAAGCATTCCACCTTCAGGAAATTGAATATCCCCTTGCTTGGCAGTCCAAATGCTTGGTCTAAGTGGGAATATTGTTTAAGTGCAGATTCTAGAAAAAGGTCGCTTATAGTCATTATTCCCCTGATTTTCCAGCAATCCAATCTCAAAGCTGGAATATTATATTCCAATATCTCTATGTCTAGGTAATCCAGAATTGTTTTCTGTACACTTCATTTCTTTTTTTATTGTCTGCCAGACTTTCAAAATTCCTATTTCCAGTATTCTCTTAACCTCTTGTTTATTGCATGACCATGTACACAGTGCCATATCACTCTCACATATTACTTGTTTTTCAATCTTATACCAAATTACATTTTGAACCTGGGGAACCTGAAACTTATATACTAACCAAACATAACATTATGACCACCTGCCTAATAGGTGTGTAGGTCCCCTTTTGACGCCAAAACAGTCCTGACCCATCGAGTCATGTACTAGACCTCTAAAGGTGTGCTGTGGTATCTGGCACCAAGGAGTTAGCAGCAGATCATTTAAGTCCCATAAGTTGTGAGGTCTGGCCTCCAAGACATTGGTTGTCCAGCACATGTCACAGATGTTGGATTGGAAAATCTGGGGAATTTGGATGTCAAGTCAAGACCTTAAACTCGTTGCTTAAGGCAGTTTCTGTAGAGCAGTGGTTATCATGTTTGCTTTACACGCAAAAGGTCCCTGGTTCAAAACCAGGCAGAAACAGTGTTTTTTCACTTGGAGTATTGTATGCAGTACTGGAGACCGTATCTCCAGAAGGATATTGATACTTTGGAGAGAGTTCAGAGAAGGGCTACTAAACTGGTTCATGGGTTGACGGATAAAACTTACCAGGAAAGGTTAAATCATCTTAACATGTATAGCTTGGAGGAAAGACGTAACAGGAGGGATATGATAGAAACATTTAAATACATAAAGGGAATCAACACAGTAAAGGAAGAGAGTATATTTAAAAGAAGAAAAACTACCACAACTAGAGGACATAGTCTTAAATTAGAAAGGCAACGATTTAAAAGTAATATCAGGAAGTATTACTTTACTGAGAGGGTAGTGGATGTATGGAATAGCCTGCCAGCAGAAGTGGTAGAGGTAAACATAGTCAAGGATTTTAAGCATGTGTGGGATAGACACAAGGCTATCCTAGCTATAAGACCGGGAACGGGGGACTAATAAAAGTACTCAAAAAAAAATTGGGCAGACTAGATGGACCGAATGGTTCTTATCTGCCGACACATTCTATGTTTCTATGTTGTAATCTTCAAACCGATCCTGAACCTTGCTTTGTGGCAGGGTACATTATCTGCTTAATGAGGCTAATACATCAAGGGTACATGGTCTGCAACAATGCTTAGGTAAGTGGTATGTGTCAACTTGACATCCACATGAATGGTAGAACCCAGGGTTTTCCAGTAGAACAATGCCCAACGCATCGCACTTGTGCTTAGTATTACAGGTTAGTATTAGGGGTGAGGATTAGTATTAGGGCTTAGTATTAGAAATTGTGGTTAGTATTAGGGTTAGGGGTTAGTTTTAGGGTTATATTATGGCTCAGTGTTGGTGTTGGGGGTTACTTTATTAGGGGGATTTATTACTGTCTATTTGTAAGCACTGACACTTCAGCACTAAACAGTCAGTGCATACACTGCTGCAGTGAAACGGCCGCGCTATCATACACCTCTGACAGCTCAGCGCTGTCACTGCCAGTGTCTAAATGGCTACGAAAAAGTGTCCTTAACCCAACTATTCAAATGTATTCATATCATAGGGCTATACAGTGTTAATGTATAGATTATTTCTATTCTCTATCTTTGTGTTAAATTAAGTAAAACAATTTATTTTAAATTTCTCCTATTGATAATATCACCTAGCGGCTTCAAATAAAAATCACCCACTTTCAATGAGAAATGTGGAATATCACTATTAGGCCACAATGTGATGTAATAAACAGGGGACCACGGGCACTTTTTAAACACATTTCTTTTAATTCAAAGAGTCTACTCAGTAAAAAGGTCATTGCAGTGAATTGTGACAGCAATTTCGAACTTAAGACCAAAGTAGTTGGACAAATTCTCCCATTGTGCATTGTACATTGGAGAGTTTTTCCAACTCAGAACTATGGCCTAAAGTTCGAAATTCCCATCCCTGCAAGGATCTCTTTACTAGTAAACGCTCAAGTATTTGCTTGCAATTTTACTAACATAGTGTATAGATTTTTGTATGTACTTTATTTTCTCTGCATTTACATTGCAAACAATGTTTAGATGACAGATTCTTTTTTAAACAAGCACCTGATCAAATTACTTCAGCTTAGAACTTAATCTAAACTGCATTTTTTTCAAAGATTCAAAATGCATCATATTTATAGTATAACATTCTGCAGAATCACAAAATGTGCTAGAAAAAAAGCCATATCTTTATTGTTACTTCTTGATACTTCTTACTAAAGTGGCTTGTTCTGTCTTGGCACAAAATGTTCCTTCCTCCTGTTGACATTTTGGCAGCAAACAATAGAAGCAGCTAAAGCAGACATGCTTTCATCAGATGTAAAACTATGCTTCTTGTAACAAAGTGATTTGTGAAAATAATACAGGGAACAGTTCAAGCTACCAGACAGTTTATGCTAGCCCATCATGATGTGCTATACACTTCCCAGTAAAATAGCAGTAATGGAATTAAATGCATGTTCTTGTCATTCTTTCATTTTTGTCAGCAGTGTAAAATTTGTTTTACTTTTCTATATTTCAAAAGAACTGTATGTGTTCATATTTTTAATTTAATAATTGTGACTCATATCTCCATTATATGAAGGTGTACTCAATATATGTGAGAATTGCAGTGAATTTAGATGGGGATTTTAGAATTAAGGCCAAAATAGCAGAGTTGGAAAAATTCTCCCATTCAGCTGCATTGGAGCATTTTTCCAACTCTGCTACATTGGCCTGACATTTGAAATTCCCATCTCAATTCCCTTCAATTCTCTCTTTATGGAGTAGACGTGTAATCCTCCACTGTGATACGCAGTGTGTCGTAACACATACATATCAAAACATAAGCCTGCATAATTGTTGTTTTATAGTCTGAAGGTTAGACATTAGTGCTTCACTAAACAGATCTGCTTATCAAGTCAGTAGACATGTTTTTGCCATTGAAATCACCAGTGTTGCAAGATGTTTAGAATAAAGAAATTCAAATAAGGGTCTCACTCTCTATTTGATGATGTGTCTGGGGGGTCCTGTTTTTTTTGTACCTGCGGGGGGTAGGGTTGCCACCCGGCCGTTTTTTTACCGGCACAGCCGTTATTTCACTTCTTGGAGCCGGTGCCGGAACAACTGTAATACCGGCCATTCTAAGGCCGGTATTATTTTCAGCAGGGGAGCGGAGAGAAGGCAGACTATGCGTGTCCTGTTGGTCTCAGGCTCTGCAGACGAGCGCAGCGCGAGGGGGAATGTCTGTGCTTCCTGCACAGACTGCTAGCTCTGCCCCCTATGTGAATGTCTCTGGGTATGTCTATGTGACTGTCTCTGTCTGTCAGTATGTGTATGTGACTGCCTCTGGGTATGTCTGTGTGACTGTCTCTGTCTGTCAGTATTTCTATGTAACTGTCTTTGTGTGTGAATGTGTGTGAAATAGATTGTGTATGTTCTCACTGACATGATATACACATATTATATATGTATGTGTGCATGCTAGTATATATATATATATATATATATATATATATATATATATATACACATGTAGTTATATATTTCACACTGGCATGATATACAAATTATATATATATATATATATATATATATATATATATATATATATATATTGTGTCAGTGAGAAATATATGCATAATACGTATTAAGCTCCAGGCACCTGGTACCTGTACCAAGGAACCATAAGCTTAATCTGATAGGGAAATTGAAAGGGATCCGCCCCTCAGTGGCTCCACCCTTTGTAACCACACCCCTGTGTGGCTCCGCCCACCGCTGTGGACTGTATTTTTTGGGGGGAAATGTGGCAACCCTAGCGGGGGGCATGTTCTCATAATGCCTGGTAAGGCTCTACTGTTGCTTGCAGTGGAGGTCCATGCCTTCACAGCACAGATCTGTCACTCCTCTCTTTGCCTTTCCTTGTGCAGAGCTGGGGGCAGGGTTACAATAACCCTGCTATGTGCTCTCACAGGCCAGATGGAAGCTGCAAAGTGCACTGACAGGCCTGTGCTGCAAGAAGCACCAACCTTCTTTCCTGTGCTCTCCCAATGTCACCAATGATGTAGAGTTGAAGGCCATGTGCACAAAGAAAACAATGACATTGCTCAGGTTGGGGGACAAGGTGGAAATTGTCCCATTGCACCCCCCCCCCTCCCCCCTGCCCATTCCAAACAGGTTAATTTAGCAAGTGGTTACAGCACCATTTAATATTGGATCCTTTTTCTGCTTAGACATATTTAGGATTAATTTAACTATCACATCACTGTGACTACAGAAACTATCTATTTCTAAAGTGAGGTTATCCAGTCTGGTTATAGTCTTTTTAACACAGCCCAGTGTCTTACTGCATGCCTTGTTACTTATGTAGCACACAAGTGGTGGATCGGGCCGAGCAATGCCATTGCTTTCATGGCGCACATGGTGAAGGAGTTTAAGCATGCATGGGATAGGCATATAGTTATCCTAGATATAAGATAAGGCCAGTTGCTAATAATATATTCAGATTTATTTTTATTTACTTTTTTGTCAGACATTTGTCAGACTAGATGAGCTGAATGGTTCTTATCTACCAACACATTCTATGTTCCTATGGTTACCATTATATATATATATATATATATATATATGTGTGTGTGTGTGTGTGTATATATATATATATATATATATATATATATATATATATATATATATATATATATTCTTCAGCTACAGTTTCTTTTCTCTCACTTATTAGTGGTACATTATCTCAGTAGCCCTGGTCTGATAGTTTTAAGTGGGTTTTATATACTTTTTTTGAGCTCCCGTTTAATCATGTATTTAATAACCCTTTTTTTTTTTTAATTGAGGTACAGGAACATGGCTTTTGTTTACGTCTCTTGGGTATCCCATATCCTAATAAATAGTGACTCTTTAAGTTATCATTGCTTTTTAACTCAAAATATTATTTTGCAGTTTCTGGTATTTAATCACCAGAGATAAAATATGGAGTAGAGCTCAAAAGTATGTAATGACTACTCTCTGCCTCATTATCTCATGTATAACACTTTTATTCCGTGCATTTCTGTGGTAAAAATAAGTCTTCTGACATGTATTGGATACTTCGAGATGCTCAGTGATGCTAAAGTCACTTTCAAGGGATGTTCTGCTTCATTTGCCTAAATATTGTGTAAATGATACCATATAGCCATTCATTGTTTCAGGTGGGGTTTAGGGTTGCCACCCTTTTCTTAAAAAAAAACTACAAGCGATGCCATCTCCTCTATAGACTCAACATTGGCTTTAAGAGAATTTTTTACCAGCCTCTTAACCAGCCTGGTTGGCAACCCTTGTATAGTCAAAAGATTATATAAAACCTCAGAATTTAAGCTTTGGACCCTCTAGTTGAGCAAGAATAATTTGGATGACATCTAATGAAAGCAAACTGGAGGTCATCCCCCATTTTAAAATACCTTATGTGTCTGTTTAAAAATCAGGCAATTATCAATGGTTTTGTTCTAGTTCCCTGACGCTGTTATCTGAAACCAAATTCTTTCAGCTGATAAGGATTGCAGGGAAGTCTTTCTTTAACACTGACTCCCAGATCTACTATTTATTAAAATAAAATTCCATTCATATGATACTCATAGCTGTCTATTTGTGTTTGAGACACTCGGAAGGGTGGCTACTAACTACAGAGGAGATAGAAAGTATTATGATTTTACAATTAAGCATGAGAATATGTAATGGGTTATAGACGCATAATTTTGTTATGCCTTTTAGATTAAGTAATGACATATATTACTTTAATACAAATAGATATACATGTATGCTATTTGCCTTATATTAATATTGATTATTACAGTATAGATATTGTGTCTTAAATGAAATATAGCATGTAAAATGTAATAGATGGTATAGCTTTTTTCTATATGTAATAATATACTTCATTTATTGATGACATAATAATAGAGCTTATTGATCCAAGAAGAAATCTGATTGCCCCTTGGAGTTAAGAAGGATTTTTTCCCCCTGGGAGGCAAAATTCGAAATAGCTTCCTTAGGGGTTTTTGCCTTCTTTTGGATCAAAAGCATGATAAGTAGAAAGGTTGAACGTAATGGACTTGTGTCTTTTTCAACCTAAATTACTATGTTACTATGACACTAACTGTTTATATCTATTGACATCTATGCATGTTATTTTATTCACTTCTGAAGATGTCTTCACACTGTTAAAACTACTGAAGTTAATAACAATTATTTATCTACATATTAAGTTCACTTAAAGATCATAGATTTTTTTATTTTATTTATAAAGTGTTTTACCAGGAAGAATACATTGAGATTTCTCTCGTTTTCAGTTATGTCCTGGGGACCCAGTCCAGAATGGAGTTACACATTTAACAGTAGATTCAAAAATAAATACATACATATATTAAACAAGTTGGAAGGAGAACATACAAGGTAAATTATTGATACCAAAAAGGAACAACATGTACAGTATACGAAAGAGTTTGTAAACTAATAACAGGTACAATCTGTTTTGAGGATTTGGGAGATACTTATGCAGGGAGTAAGAGCGAGCATGCCACTCAGGTAGGGGGGGAGGGTTCCAGAGAAGTGGTTATGCACTAAAAAAGCTAGGTGGAGAGTACGCCTGGAGGAAAGCATCAGCCAATTTAACTCTTTTAACATTTTACAGTGATGCGTGTTATAATCACACTGTAGTGCAAAACGACACAATGTATTATACATAGTGTCGAGTTTACCAAGATGGGTCTACGGGGCAGAATTATACACAACATCTCCATAATCTATGATCTGCATTAACATTTGCTGCACAATACGTTTCCTTACCGTGGAATCTAGGTTAGATTTTTTCAATATAGAAAGCCGATCCTAGGATATAGCTTTGACACAAGCTTATCAATATGGAGACCAAAAGATAAGTTTGGATCTAGCCACATGCCAAGATACTTATATGAATTTACCTGGGTCGGGTTATAACTGGTTTTGGTCTTGATGGTTAATTGAGGATTGTTTAATTTAAGTAGTTTGGCATTTGTCCCAAACAACATGGACACAGTTTTTTCAGCATTGAGGAATAATTTGTTGTTAGCTATCCAATTTTCAACTTTAGAAAACTGATCCTGTAGCACAGATTCCACTTGCGATAGTTGAGTACCGCAAGTATAAATGACAGTATCATCAGCATACATATGCACATGAGCCAGGTCACATACCGAGGGTAGATCATTTATAAATAGCGCGAATAGCAGAGGCCCAAGAACGGATCTTTGAGGCACTCCACACTTGATTGGCTATGGGAGGGAGGCAGTATCAGCCATATCTAATTATAGACTTATATTCCATTTGGTTTTAAGTCAAAGAAACTCAGATATGGGTATCTTTGAAGCTAGCAAAAATAAAATGAATTTTGTCATTATAAAATGTCTAATTTTGTGACGATTCTAGCATCACAATATTAATTAGCATTTACCAGTATGGATACAAATGGCAATTATTATATAGTAAATACTGCAGCCTGTTGTTATAACATAGTAAGGTGAGTTAAGAATTAATGACATTATTTTGTTTAAATTGGGTGCACCCATTGATTCTGATTGGGCCATTAGTACCAGAGCACAGAGGAAGAAAGAGTTTATAATGTGATGCAAAAGAAGTGAGAGAGGTCTCTGGATTAACCACTGAACAAACAAAATGAGCTAAAACTCCTTTCCACATCTTTTGGTTGGTTTGCCATAATGAAATCCTATGGTGAAACTCATAGCTCCCTGAGAACAAAGACTTGCCCACACCCATGCCAGTTCCCAAGAAAATCCTGAAGTTGCATATCTGGTAAAGTATGTTATTTTATTACTCTTAAACCTCATTATTGTTATTATTGATACTTTTATTTAGTGGTGTGGATTTATCTTACTAGGTTATAATGGGATCATAGATATGAGTAATATTGTATGCTATAATAGATCACTGTTTTAAAGTTTAATAAATTAGTGATATAAAGGATGAATATCTTGCGCTACGGAAATTGTCGGCGCTATATAAATAAATGTTATTGTAATGTAAATGTAATGTAATATCTACAGAAAGGATCTTTTGTTTCATTAGGTGTGTAACTACATGGCTAGTCCTGTGCCAGGCCCAATTAAAGTCACACTGCTGTCTTGTGGTCAGAAATGAGTATGACTGCATGACCAATGAGCACGTAATGCATAATTAATCCGATCCATATTTCATTTTATATTCCTACATCTTCAGTTATAAACCATATTTTCTATTGACCTGTATTTCTACACATCCATTGCTGATACTGTGTTTTGTTTTTATTGTTTACTATTTTGTTTTGAGAATGATATTATTAACCACAAATAAAATACAGTTATATTTTTACACAAATACATTGTTGCTGTCATTCAATAAGCAAATGTTTTCCACATTAGTCCATTTTAATTTAATTTTTCATGCGTCATTTATGTTCCCATGGTGAACCACCTTTTTTATTTTTGATGGTTCACAAAGTTCAGAACCTATACCATAACATTATGTGTTATTAAACCTGACAATATAAAGTGGCTCCCTTTTTATATTAGCAAGATAAACTGAGGTGGCTGTATTTTGCAATTTAATTAATTCATTTTTCTTATTGCTTGTGTTTATATTGAAGCATATTAGTGGTGATCTTGCATATTTTAGGGTAAATCACTCATTAAACATGCATTATTGTTCCCATCTTTATTCACTTTGTTTCATGTCATATAGATGTTTACAATATAAAGCCATTATCACTCCACCAAGAATTTACAATGATCTGTCATAATCTTGGCACACAAACTAAGATAGATGGGAAAGGATGTCAAACAATGGTGTCAGGACTTTAAGATTAAAAAAATATTTATATATATCCCCCAAGCTAATATCACCATTTCAGGGGATCTGTACATAAATCAACCTATCTAGATGACATGGGGATTTTTTTTTAGATTATGAAAATATGGAGCACATTGCCACATTAAGTTGCATTGGTGGGTTCAGTCAAGATGGTTGGATGCCTTTCTAACAATGAAACACATACAAAGCTATCACATTTAAAGGTAGCTAAGGAAAATTGATCTAGGGAAAATCTGACTAACTGCTTTTGGGGTCAAGAAGGATTTTTTCCCCTTTGTAATAAATTTAGTAGTTTTTCCTCAGGTTTTTTTCCATCTTCTGGAACAGTTGAACGTGAAGATCTACATGTCTTTTCTCAACCCAGTAAGCTGTTTCTAAATTAATTGTTATGGTGCTTGTTACAATGCATTAAGCATTATTATGCAAGATATTGCCTATATTAAAAGCAAAGTGAATGTATAAACACATGTTAAAATCTATTGTGCACTAAACATGTGTCCGTCTATGCATGAAAATGGCACATTTTCACTCTTAATTTCATATGCTCCCCTTGTTTATTCAAATATTTTTTGGATGTTTCTGATGTGCCTCTTATGCATGTTTAGTACTTTCATTTTATTGTTAAAATCTTGTATTAAATAAACTTATTATTTACCAGTTCTTCCTTGTATTCCCTCTAGTCTGTTAATCTCCTTGTGAAGATTTCTAGATGTATTCACAAATGCTGATGAAAAAGACAGAAGCAATGATCAACAAAGTGATGGCCTCCAGAACAGTGATAACATGCAGCCCACTCATGGGTAGCCCCCAACATTGTTCATGGTGAACATGTATTTAACTTAGTGATTGACAGTTTAAATGGTGTTCATGGGCCCTGTTCATTTGACCCTGTCAAAGACACTGGTATCCCTGTACAGACAGTTTGCCTATCCCAGGGCCCACTGCCACATGCCATATGAATGTTAATGTATATGCTGGTAAAATGCTCACAATACCATATATATATATAGTTATAAAAACAATTATGTTGATGTTTAATCCACACTATTTCATTTCAACCTGAAGAATCTCTATTTCTATATCAGTTATTTTTTTTAAACTCAGAATATTATGTTCATCCAAACAGACAGGGCAGAAACCCCATTTTAATGGGTTACACTAAGTACTGCCAGTCAACCTGAATAAAGATAATTTATTTTCTTCTGTACGTGGCTGGCATAAAATAACACAAACATTACCTCAAAATGTTATTCTACCTAAACAAATTAACTTCCTAAATAAGTTAATATTGGAAATCTAGGTCACACTAGTACCTCAAGCTGCAGTATAAAAACTTTATTAACACATTTCTAACAAACGATCCTCTAAAGAAGTGTCAGACTTGGCCAGCATTACTATAATGACACCATGACATGTCCTCAGGCAGCCAAATGATCAATCAAGCGGTGCACCACTTTAACAACATATGCTTTATCATATGGCTGAGTTATCCATGCAGTGATGTACTGGCTCCAATGTTTCTGTTGGGGTAAAAAAAAAAATGATAATCTGCTTTCTGAGCAGCAGTAATGTTATGAATTTTTAAACCAAGAAAATGCTACATTTTACTTAAGATATAAAACCTGAAAGTGTTATTTAGGCAAATATATTCGGTGTAAGCAAAAAGTATCATTATTTATAGTAACCCCTTTTGGAGTTACATTACATTAACATTTATTTATGTCATGCCAACAATTTATGCAGCACTTGGTACAGAGTATAGAATGGAAATTATAGGGTATGTGGGATGAAAAGAGACAGAACAATATATGAGGCAAAGAACAATGCTCACAAGCTTACAATGTAAGGGTCACCTCAATAAAGAAAAGCATTACAGGGAACTGGGATGGGTATTGCAAAGTTAAGGATGCATTGGATCATTTTTCCAACTCTGCTGCATTTGCCTGAAATTATCTCTTTATTGAGAAGATCCACTAATGTTTGGAAAACATTAATGTGTGCACTTTGTTGATTTCAGAAATATCTGTTCCAAACAACATTTAGTGCAAAGGGGTAAAGTGAAGTGTGCAAAAGGGCCCTGTGCAACTTGATCCAATAATAATAATAATACTTGCTTAATCACACCAACAATGCTGCCTTCTGAAGCAATCTCCGAGGTGCTTTCAAACAATATACAAAACAAAAGCAGAGTGGCGCAATAGTGGTTAATACCTTAACCCCTTAAGGACAGATGACGTGCCAGGCACGTCACGGCAAATCGAGGACTTGCCGACAGGTGACGTGCCTGGCACGTCATGCACTTAACAGAGTAAAGAAAGCGTCCACTCTATCAGTGTTGCTACAATGCCCCTAGGTAGAGGCATTGTTCAACACCCCCAAAAAGTGCAGGGGCGCGCTACGATCAAAAAATAGCTGCGCCCGCTGCACACATGTGCTTAGGAAGCGAACGATCATTCGCTTCCTAAGCACCTCCGGTGTTGCTAAAGTGCCTCACTAGCGAGGCACTTAGCAGCACCTTCAGGCTCCCCAGAACCGATGGTAGTCGCTCTCCTGAGTGACCCCATCGGCTCAGTAGAAGGGAACGCTGCCTGTACAGGCAGCGCTTCCCTTCTAATGGTAAAAGCATCGGAAGTGAAAGTATTTCACTTCCGATGCTCTATGGGGAGCCAATCGATGCCTGCACAACAGATCTGTGTGATCTGTGTGCAGGCATGTATGGTAAGTGCTCTGATGAGCACTTATCATACAGTCAAAGGCAATATTACTAAATATTGCCTTTGACAAGTATTGATCTGCCTCCCTCACCTTACTAGTTTTAGTAAGGGAGAGAGACAGATCAGATAAAGTAAAAAATAAAATAAAATAATAAAATTACAAATATTTGATAAAATTTTAGTAACCAAGGGCTTTTATAAAAGCCATTTCAAGTGTTTAACCCCTTCCCTGCCATTGATCGCTGTGTACGCAGTGATCATACACTGCAGCACATTTTTTGCTGTCTGTGCATTTTTTAGGGGTTAATTTTTTTTTACTGCAATTCATTACAGTATAAAAAAGGCTCTTTTAAGAGAGATTAACCCCTTGCTTGCTGTAGATCACTGCCTAAGCAGCGATCTGATGCAAATGCAGCAATCTTGCTGCTGAAGCATTTTTACTTTTTTTTAAAACTTTTTTATTACACCTGTCATGGGTTAATTATACCCGCTAGGGGATTACGTTTAAAGTAAAAAAAAATTGTTTAGCTGTCTGAGCGCATGTATAGCGATCAGTAACAGCTGATCAGTGGCAAAGGCGGGTTGGCGTTTGCTCAGATGAGCATCACCATTTGCCTGGTTAGATCAATATTTGTAAATATTTGATCTGACCCGTGTAGATCTGCCTACCTCTCACTTGAGTTTTAGTGAGGGAGACAGACAGAGCTGTATAATGTAAGTTTTTAATTATAATATATTTAATAAAATTGAGACCCAAAGGCTTTTATAAAAGCCGTTTCCAGTGTTTAACCCCTTCCCTGCAATTGATCGCTGTGTACACAGGGATCTTACACAGCAGGACATTTTTTGCTGTCTGTGCATTTTTTTAGGGGTTAATTTTTTTTACTGTGATTTATTACAGTATATCAAAGGCTCTTTTAAGAGCTATTAAACCCTTCCTTGCCGTAAATCACTGCCTAAGCAACACATAAGGTCACTGCCTAAGCAGTGCATATGGTCACTGCCTAAGCAGCGTATATGGAGCAATCTGGTCGCAGAAGGATTTTTTTTTGCTATCAGCATTTTTTTTGTCACACTCGCTAGGGGTTAATTATACCCACTAGGGGATTACGTGTATTCCTTTTGAAGCTGTCTGAACGCGTGTATAGCTATCAGTAACAGCCGATCAGTGGCAAAGGTGGTTTGGTGATTTGTTTTTGAGTTTTAGTGAGGGAAAGAGACAGATCTGTATAATATAATTTTTTAATTGTAATAAATTAAATAAAATGTTAAAACATTGTGAGTCCCATGGGCTTTTATAAAAGCCATACCCTTTGTATAGTGTAGCCTGTGTATTAACCCCTTCCCTGCCACTGATCACTGCACAGCAGAACATTTTTTCTTGTCTGTGCATTTTTAGGGGTTAATTTTTTTGTACAGTACTACAAAGGCTCTTATAAGAGCTATTAACCCCTTCCTTGCTCTACATGTCAAAATTCCAAGTTGGAAATTCAAAAAGCGCACCTCTCAAATGTAGCCTTTCAACCCCCAACAAAGCTGACAAAGCTATGCAAGGGTGGTATCCCTGTGCTTGGGAGATGTTGCTGAACATATATTGTTGTATTGTTTGTCAGTGACACATACCGAAATATTTGAATTTGTGTCTAAATTACAATGTATGTGGGAAAAAATACCCAATAAAATGACTACCACAAACTTTGACAAAGGCTGGTGGTAGAATTGGTGCATGGAAAGTGTTAAAATACCACCATTTAAAATAGCCTATATACAAAATATATACTTTTGGGGGTAAAATACACTGCCCTACTTTAAAAAAAGTCCCAAATGAAAGATGGGCTCAGGCTGACTACACATCAAAATTCCAAGTTGAAAATGCGCACCTTCAAAATGTGGCCCTTTAGCCCCCAAACAACCCAACAAACCTATGCATGGGTGGTATTCCTGTACTCAGGATATGTTGTTGAACACATATTGGCAGTGACACATACCAAAATCTGTGAATTTATGTCTGAAATACAATATTTTCCTGCTTTATCTCAGCATTTTTCTTCCATTTCTGCATTCCCAGACTTGCTTACGTGTTTCCTGGGTCTATAGTCTAAGTGTTAGTTTCAATTATTTTGCCTTCCATTATTTTCAGTGT